>ML014113.1:0-283250 GCA_003615045.1 Caulochytrium protostelioides | reverse complement strand
GCCGCCGCCGCCGCCGCCGCCGCCGCCGCCACCGCCGCCGCCGCCGCCGCCGCCGCCGCGGGCGCCGCGGGCGCCGCGGGCAAAGGGTGATGGGCGTTGATGGGCCGCATGCACCCTGAACAGCCGCCACGCGCACGCGATCGGCGGCTATGACAGTTGACAGCCCGCCAAGGCGACCGTCTCGGGCATCCGATCATCGGGGGGTTGGAGAGATAGAAGTCAGATATATATGTATATATATATATATATATATAAGATCGAGAGGTGGGCCAATGAGGTCAGATCAGGCAGATGGCGATACTGAGAACAGCGGATCGCCTGGAAGAAGCATAGAGCGCTTCATCAACTTCCGGCATCACCCCGCGTCTGCCGTCCTGATCACGAAAACCATACTCCGACACGTTCCATCGTCGTCGTCGTCGTCGTCGTCCTCGCCGCCATGCCTGATCTTCAGCGCCGCGCCAAGACGCGCAGCCCCAGCACCCGGACGGCCGGCAACGACCGCCGCGCCTCGCCGGAACCGGCCCCCGCGTCCGCGTCCGCGACCCAGGCCGGCAAGGCGCCCTCCACTCCCGCGACCCCGGCAGCGGCCGCATCGCCCCACCACGTGGCGGCGGCGCCGCCGCCGACGCTGACGCCGACGGCGCCTCTGGCCGAAGCCGTGGCGTATGCGACGCGGCCGCTGCCGTGGTCGCCGCTGGCGCTCGTCGTTGAAAGCGTCGCGCGCGCCTACGTGCTCGCGTGGTACGCGGCGCTCGTCGCGCTGGGCCACCTGCGTGCCGCGCTGACCGCCGCCAACTACATCATGCACGTCTCGCCGCAGACGCTGCCCGGCGCCGCGTACACGCACCAGCTGTTCGTCGTCGGCGACGAGCTCGCGATGGGCTACGGCGACGGCCTTGGGTGGTTCGCGCCGCCGGGCGTCGCGCAGCCCCTCGCCGCGGCGCTGCGCCGCCAGCGCCACCTCCGCCAGAACTGGATCATCCGCACCTTCGCGCACGCCGGCAGTACGACGCGCGACTGGCTCGACGCCGGCCCGCGCGGCCGCCCGCGGCTCCTCGACACGCTCGCCAAGCAGCGCGGCTACCCGGCGGCCCGTGTCGTGCTCGTCATGCTCGGCGCCAACGACTACCGCCACGGCATCGCGCCGGACGAGACGGTCGCGAACCTGGAGCGCATTGCGGCCGAGATCAGCGCCGCCGAGGCGACCGCCGCCGCCGAGGCCGCGCTGCCGGCGCGGCGCGTCGTGTTTGTTCAGACCGTCCCGACGTATGGCGACGTCGTGCTGCCTGGGAGCCACAACGCCGTCGCGACGACCGCGGCCGCCGGCGCGATGGCCGAGACGACGACCGGCGTCCGCACCCACAACGCGGCGCTCGACGCGCATATGCGCATCCAGGAGATGCTCGAGCGCTACTGGTCCACGCCGCGCGACGTGATGCGCCGCGGCATCGACCTCAGCTGCAAGAACTACGAGTACAATGTCGGCCGCTACTACGACGCGTCGAACCCCAAGTACCTCAACGCCGCGGGCTACAAGAAACTCGCGGCCGACCTGGCGAACCTGATCCAGAGCGAGCTGACGCAGATCCAGTTCGCCCAGGTCTCGGCGCAGTTTGACCAGCCACGCCGTTGACGAGCCTCGCCCCCACCCCATCTAAAAAAAGAAACATGAAACTCTGTTTACACGCGCTTAGTATAGTTGGCCGGCAGCAGACCCGTGGTGGGGGCCGCAGACGGTCCGGACGACACGAGACGGCCGCGATACCACCCGTCGATCTCCTCCAGCACGTAGATCCGCGCGCCGGCGGCGAACGAGAGGTCCTGCGGGTCGGACGCGTCGTACGGATACAACGCTTCGACTTCATACTTGACGCCCGGCGGAAGGCCCGTGCCGGTGACCCGTACGGTGGGCGGCGACGGCGCCGGCCCCGTGTGCGCAAACAGCGTCGCCGCCGCCGCGGCCGCCGGGTCCTGGACCTGCACGTACGCGGCCGGGAACTGGCCGCGGCCGTGCCGCCCACGGCCCTCCCACCACGCTTCGGAGCCCGTGGCGCGCGACGTGACCGTGACGCGCTCGCCTTTCGTCAGGCTCAGCTCGCCCTCGCACTGCGCCGCGTAGTCGTACAGCGCCAGCGCGGTCTCGGGCGCCGCGTGCAGGCTGGCCGCTGAGGTGGCCTGCGAGACGGGAGCCGAGGGCGCCGGCGACCCCGCGGCGGCGGCGGCGGCCAGGGACAGGGAGGTCTGGGACGCGCGCTGGCGCAGCGGCAGCAGGCCCGTGCTGCCGCCGGCCGACGACGCGAAGGGTGTGCTGCCGATCGACGGTTTGCGCAGACCCGTGCCGGTCCCCGCGGCGCTCGTGGTCGCTGAGGCGGTGTCGCCGACGGGGCGCAGCGAGGCGCGCATGTGGGTGACGGGCGCGGCGCCCATGATGCCCGCGAGAGCCGCCGACGGCCCTGCGCGTGGCGCCTCGTGCGCCGCGGCGCTCTCGCCGTACAGGCTCGTGCGGGACCGGATGACGGGCGTCGTTGCGGCGGACGACGGCGCCGACGAGGCCGCCGACGCCGACGCCGACGCCGCGGGGCTCGACGCGTGGCGGGCGCCGCCGAGGTGGGCGTACACGGCCTCCCAGCCGCGCGTGAACACGACCGGAAACAAGCCCGTGTGGCCCGACGCGACGAGCTGGCCCTCCCACCACGCGTCGGCGTGATTCTCGGGCGCGTCCGTCACGCGGATCACGTCGCCGGGAGCGAGCGTGAGCTCCGACGGGTCTGTCGCCGCGTAGTCATACAGCGCCGTGACGGTGGTCGCGGGCGCCGGCGCCGACGCCGCCGTCGACGCCCGCCGCGGCGCGACGGGCGGCGAGGCGGCTCGCGGCGGCGGCGGCGCGGCCGCCGGGACGTGCCGCAGATAGGAGACGGGCGCGAGCCCGCGGGCTTGCGAGATGAGGTTGCGCGCGAGGATCCAGTCGGCGCTCGCGTCGAACGGCTCGAGCAGCTGCAGCTCGTCGCCCTCCTCGATGTTGATCTCGTCGTCGCGGAGCTTCGCATACGTGAACGTCGCGACGGCGGTGCCGAAGGCCGGCGGCGGGGGCGGCGGCGCCGCCGCCGATCCGTTAGAGCCGTTCGAGACGAGGCTCGCCCGGCGCGTGTCGGCCGTGTCGCCCGGCTGCAGGTACGAGGCGCGCAGGTTCGCGTGGGTCGCGGCGTTGGCGGCCTGGTCGGTGCCGCCGGCGTCGTAGATGGGCGTGACGCCGGCCTGCGCGAGCACGGCGAGCAGCGCGTCGAGCCGCACCAGCTGGCTGCGGAGCCAGTCGATCGTGTTTTCCGTCTCGACGACGTCGTCGGCGACGGCAAGGATGCGGCCGCCGCTGCCGGCCCCCGCCGCGGGGTCGTCGCCCGCCGCGGGGGGAACGGCGCCGGTCTCGGGCGGCGGGACATAGTCCTGGAGCGCCTGCCACGTGGGCACGGCCGACGGGCGCGCGGCGCGGAGCTGTGCCTCGCGCTCCTGGAGGTCCCGCGCGAGCTGCTGGCGCTCCGTCTGGCGGAGGGCCATGGCCTGGCCTAGCGTGATGCGAGCGACGTCGTCGACGACGAGCTGCGCGGTCGCGTCGTCGTCGCCGGCGAGCTCGACGGCGTAGACGCCCGGGTCGCGGAACGCGGCGTCGTACTCGGCGCCGAAGCGGAGCGGGTCGATGGCGCCGGCGGCGCGGGCCGTAGCGTCGCGCAGGTCCGCGCTGTTCGTCTGCAGGATCCGCGCCAGCTCGGCGTCGACGGCCGACAGCAACGTGAACAGCCGCTCGAAGACCGGAACGAAGCCGCCGGCGGCTTTGGCGCAGAGCTGCGGCAGGATCTCGGTATAGTAGTGGGTCTGCAGGGCGTTCACGCCCGCGAGGTGCACCAGGTAGTCGTTACGGGTATGCGCGACCTTCTTGCCGGCCATCTTCCACTTGGACTGCGCGCGCGCGGCCTTCTCATCGTTCTTGTCCATCGTGATCAGGTTGCGGAGCTTCGCGCCCAGCGCGGGCCGTCCCGCAGCCAGCTCGTCATACCGCTTGCGCAGCGCGACCTCGTCCTTGGCGGTCTTCACGTACAGACTCTTCAAGCGGACGAGCTCATCATACGCGCTGTGCAGTGTGCCCTGGACCTGTGCCGCATACGCGAGGTGCTTCTTGAGCAGCGCGCGGCGCTGGGTGTTGAAGTCTTTGATGACGTCGGCGGCTTGGGTCTGGAGCTGCGCCGCCGACTTCTGCTGCAGGCCCGCCTGCGCTTCCGTGTTGACGAGGACGCGGTGGTAGGCGACGACGGTCGGGTAGACCTGCTCGTCCGCGGCCCAGCGCGGGTTGGCGCCCGCCATCTGGTCGAGGCTGAGGCTCTTGCTGCTGCTCTGCCGGCTCGCATGCTTGATCTTCTTGCCGAGCCGGTCCTTCACGAGCGCGTCGAGCCGCTTCGCGTGGTCGCTGTCCAGCTCGATGCGCTTTTTAAGGAACTCGCGCACATGGTCAAAGATCTCGAGCTCGCTGTCGGCGCGGCTCTGAATGCGCTGCAGCTGGATGGCGTGGTCCGCCTTCAGGTTCTTGATGAACGTGGCAAAGTCGTCGCCCGCCATGATGCCGATGCGAGCGCGAGGCGACGGCGTCGGCGTCGGCGTCGGCGTCGGCGTCGGCGTCGGCGTGGCCGACTACCCCGCCGGCGCGTGCAGGGATACCGTCCGAGGCTGCCAGGAGCGACGACACCGCAGGAGAGACCGAGAGAGCGCACGGGCGCGCGTGGGAAGGCACGAGAAAGACGCCGTCTGCCGTCGCGATACGTGAAAATGGGATCCGTGGTAGCGGCGATCCGTGGCGATCCTGCTGAGAAGATCGCCGTCCCGCGGGGATGGACGCTGTCGCCGTTGCCACGGCTGCCACGGCCGCTCTTGGCGACCTCGAGCATGGAATCCTCGGCGACGACTATCATTGGCGATCGGCCACGGACGGACCCGCGTCCCTGCCAGCGCCACCGCCACGCGCCGTCCTACCCTACCACTTGGCCGTGGCGGCGGCGGTGGCGGCGGCCGCGCGCCCCCTTTGCGGTGAGACCCTTCCGACGCCGTCTCCACGCGCGCGCATCGCAGAACACGCAGGAAACACCCGCGACACACGTCCCGCGGACAGCCGCATCCAGAGCAAGATCGCTGCAGTCACGTCCCGCCTGCTCGGACCGCTCAAAACATTATTTTTTGATGATGGAGATGGGTTAGCGGGGAGGGCAGGTATGAGGGAGAGATCGGGATCCCCAAGCCTTAGCGGGCGGCTACGGACGCTGGCGGGAGAAGCCCACGGTTTTTCAAGTAGGTCCCGAGCGACTGGTAGAGCTCGAGCAGCTGCGGCGCCGAGAGGCCGCGGACGGCGCCTTCGAGGACGGTGTTGACCGAGACGATGGCGACGGTGCGGATGAACGAGTGGTTGTACATGTAGGAAAAGAGCCCCATCATGAACTGGCAGTCCATGCGGTCGGTCAGGCCGCCGTGGCCCGGGATCGAGGCGCCAAAGTCCTTGATGTGGAAGGCGCGCTTGTAGCCGCTGGCAAAGAAGCCGCCGAACGGCGCAATCAGGGACGCGAACAGCGCCAGCACGAGGCTGTGGTACTGGATCGGGGCGACCTGAATCGACTGGAGGGCCACGTGGCCGAGGGTGGCCTGCCGGATGAACGTCGACACGACGGGCGGGAGGACCGCGGCGCGAAAGAGGTAGACGGGGTTCGGCTGGCAGAGCTGGGTGGCGCCGCTCTGGTAGGCCTTGAGGAACAGCAGTGACCCCGTGGTGCGGTCGATGTCGCGGACGGAGCAGATCATAAACGGCGAGCGGGCGAGCTGGCCGGCGAGGAAGAACCCGAAGATGCACGTGAAGAAGAGCGCGCCAATGAAGCCCTCCCAGGTCTTTTTGGGCGAGAGCTGGATGAGGGGCGTGCGGCCGAAGAAGAAGCCGCAGACATAGGCCATGATGTCGTTGCAGATCACGAGCGAGGCCGGCAGAACGACCCAGATCAGGCCCTCGAAGGTGTTGCGGATGACGCCGTGGGACTGGCAGACGACGAGCAGGAGCACCATGTGGGTCCACGCGAACTGGCCGAACTGGCTGCGGTAATGGCCCGGGCGCAGACTCATGACGAATGCGACAAAGCCCGCGAGGTAGAGCGACATGGCGATGAAGCGGTGGTGCGTGGCCAAGGGCAGCAGATACGCATCGACGAGGATGCGGTCCTTGAAGTAGTGGATAATGGTCTGGCCGTACAGAAAGTACTGCGTCGCGACGAGGAACCACCAGTGTAGCCCGCTCACCGTGGGCAGTGCCTCGCCGGACTTCTTTTCGTGCGTCTGGATGCCCAGGTGGATGAGCTCCTTGTACACGCCGAGCTGCAGCGCTACGACGAGCGCGACGACGGCCGGCGGACCGGTATAAATGATCCCCGCGAAGCCGCCGATCATGACCGCCGTCCAGACGGACCGCACGAGCAGGTTCTGCAGCTTGTGCTGGCGCTGCTCGTCCTTGAGCAGGACCACGGTCTTCCGGGCCGTGGCGGCCGCCGCGACCGTCGACGAGGACTGCGAGTCGAGCGAGGAGCTGCTGCTGCTGCTGCTGCGCGCGCGGCCCGACTGTGGGGTCGTTGTAGCGTTGCTGCTGGGGCTGCCGCGCTTCATCGTGCCGGATCCAGCCGGCAACGCGCCGCGGTCGGCCGTCATGGCCGTCATGCCAGAGCGCGCCGGAGCAAGGCCGCGGGAGGTGATCGAGTGAGGCCGCAGGAGGCGATCAAGCGAGGCCACGGGAGGGGATCAAGCGAGGCCGCGGGAGCTAATCGAGGAGGGCCACAGAAGAATCCGGACGGGAATGATCAGCCAACGAATCCGACGGGCGTCGGCAGGGCGAGACGATGGCAGGAAAACGAGACGCGCGTCGGCGGCGCGGGCGGAGTTGGTCGGTCGCGCGAGGCGTCGGCATCGGGGACAGCCCGCGCGTCGGGCACGTGATGGTCGCCCGCGAGTGCGCCGCCCGACCGTCGGAGCCGTCCGTGATATCCGCGAGACGCATCTCCATCGTGGCTGCTGAGTCAGACGTGCGATATCGCGCGCTGATGACGCGAGCGGGGAGGGTGTCCGCGTGCCAAGCGACGGGCGCAGCCAGCGGTTTCAGGCGTACCTGCCCGCCGCCGCCGCCGCCGCCGCCGTGGCCAATCCTTCGACCGACCGTCGGGGCCCCAGCAGACCGACGGCCCAAGCCGAAACTGAAAGAAGCAAGCCACGAGCTTTGGGCGCGACATCAACGGCCTGCGGAGGCCATCAGCAGCGCGCGTCCCATCGAGCCAGGACGCGTGGAATCCAACATCGAGAGGACGAAAGGGATCTATACTACAACCGAAAGAAGAAGCGGCCTCCATCCAATCAGCCACGGGCACGATGGTTCGATGAGGGACGGTCCACTCCAGCCACGAGCGAGGGTCGCCGGGGGGGCCGTGCCGTCGGCCCGCCTCAGGCGCCGCCGCGGGGGGGTCCAGCGGCGCCACTAGGCCGACAGGGCCACGAGGTACCGGACGCCGCGACGCGTGAGACGCGTGGACCCCTGCGCGGTGCGCCAGTAGAGCCCGACGCCGTCGTGGTCGACGTCGTTGTCGATGGCCTGCATGACCATATCCGAGTCGGTGCTCGTCGGCACGAACAGGCGCTCGACGGCGCAGTGGGAGCGGTGCGTCACGGGCCGCGGGCGCTGCGCCGCCGCCAGCTTGTCGGCCCCGCCCATCAGCGGCAGCCCAGCATCCGCCGTCGACGCCGGCGACAGCAGGCTCTCGTGTTCAGACGCGTGCGCGGCCGCCGCCGGCGAGGCGTCGGCCGGACCGGCGTCCAGCGTCGCCGCGGACGACGACGACGACGACAGCGCCGTCGGCGGCGTCGCGGCGGCGCCGTCGCCGGCGGCCGCCGTCCGCGCCGCGGCGTCCGGCGGCGGTGCCGTGGCGCGGTAGCCGTTCTCACGGGTCGGGTGGTGCGGCGGGAGGTGGTGCTGCGTCATGGGCGCCGCGTCGCCGTCGGCGGGGAGCCCGTGGTGGTGCGGGTGGCGCGGTTCCTTGTCGAGGCGGCGCGTGAAGCGGGTGCGCTCGTAGAGCAGCTCGCGGGCGCCGTCGCGGCGCAGCACGACGCCGCCCATCTCGAGGGCGATGCCCATGAGGATGCCGGCGCGGTCGCCGAGGCGCGTGAGCGGCGTCGGGATCCAGCGGGCGAGCCCCGACTTGGCGGCTGTCGGCTGCTGCGGCGGGATGAGCTCGGCCGTGCCGTCGCGCTTGAGCCGGAAGCGCTGGCCGCGCCACGCGACGTCGTCGGCGAGCCACGCGAGGATCCACATCAGCATGGCCGACGACTCGCGCTGGAACCAGGCGAGCGCGAAGAGTGCCGTGTAGCGCGTCGTGCCCGGCCAGAGCAGCGACGCGATGCGCAGGTCCACGCAGAACCATGCGAGCGTATGCAGCACGACAAAGAGCCAGCGCGGGAACCCGAAGAGCGTAAAGACCGCCCATCCCGCGAGCGGCCCGATAAAGAGGCTCTCCGTGAAGGGCTCGAACAACGTCGCCGCCACGACGGTATACTTGCGGATCCGGATCCAGCGCATCCGGCGGAACTGGTCGTCCTCGGGCGTCATGTAGCCGAGCTGCTGGCGCGCGAGGTCGTAGGTCATGACGTGGCGCTTGCCGAGGTCCTTGAAGATGGCGGTCGCCAGCAGGTTGTCCTCGCTGAGGAACTGGGCGTAGTGGGCGAGGCCGCCGACACGCTCGACGTCCGACTTGCGGTAGAGGTTGCTTTTGCCGACGATGCAGCTCGCGATGCCGAACCAGTTGATCGCCGTGTACATCTTGGCGTGCGTCGCGTTGATGAAGGCGGCGTGCACCGCGGCGCCCATCGACGTGAAGTTCTCGATGATGGGCAGATGGTGCACGAGCCCGACGTCCGGCTGCTGCAGCGCCTCGACGGAGCGCGCGAGGCAGCCCGGTTGGACCTGAACGTTGCTGTCCAGGACCCACAGGATGTCGTACTTGGCCTCCCGGTAGGACTTGATGAGGTTGCAGACCTTGGGGTTGACGCCGACAGGCACGTCGCCGACGATCAGCCGCGCATCGACCTCCGGGTACCGGCTCATGATCTCCTGCACGAGTGGCACGCACGGGTCTTTCTCGGACGCGACCGAGAAGAGCACTTCGAAGCGCGGGTAGTGCTGGAGCATCGCGGAGGTGAGGGCGCCCTCCATGTTGATGTCGACGCCCTTGAGCGGGCGGAGGATCGAGACGCCGGCGATGGTGTTGAGCTGCTGCGATGCGGCCGCGGCCGCGAGCTCGCCCTTGCCCGGGCCGGGCAGCGCGGCGGCATGCGCGCGGCCGAGCTGCGTCTGGCTCGCAACGCGGTGCAGCGCGGGCGTCGGCGGCCCCGCGAGGTGCGTGGACTCGGCGAGCGACGTCGACCGGTTGCGCATCGACAGATCGCGGCGCGCGTGCATGCGGCGCCGCCAGATCACCGCGAGCCCAATGGCGTTGAGCATGACCATAAACAGATCGATGGCGAGTACCACGACGGGCACGACGCCCTCGAGCAGGACGTGGGACCAGGTCATGGCGGCGGCGGCGGCGGCATGGGCCACGGCCAACGGCGAGGCGGACACGCAGGCGCGGCGGACGGCGCTGCGCAGGCTGGAGCGCGAGAAGGCGAGCGATGAGCGGAGCGCTGACGAGGAGGCGTGGTCGCTCAACGACGGCGAGCTTTGAGCGATGAAACGGGCCTTCGAACGGGGGGAACGGCGTGATGTCTCGCCAACAACCGTCTTTGGACCAGGATCCCCGATCCAGCGAGCATCATGAGTTGGCTCAGGTCGACTTCATGCGAGCCTCACGAACGGTGCGAGTCACGTCGTCCGTCGAGACTGATGGCCGCCGCATGCCCATGCGATCCTCCTCGTCACCCGGCGACGTCTCGGTCTGGGTCCTCGCGCCAAGGTCGGGCGTGGCGAGCGGCGCTTTGTCCCTGCCCTGGTGCCGGCTCCGCCTTCAGAGGAAGGGTATCGGCACCCAAGCCGTTCGCACGGGACAGGCAGACGACCCTCCGGCAGGCATCGTGCTGCTGCATGGCCATCGTGCTGCCGGCCATGACGGCAAATAGCCCCGGCGAGGCGAGGCGAGGCGAGGCGAGACGAGACGAGACGAGACGAGCGTGCTTGGCGTTCACGGCGCGGCCGTCGGGCGGACGCCGGGTCCGACGACGCCGGTCGGCACCGACCCGCGGACTCAACCGAGGCCTCGCGCAAGCCTCACGGGGGCTGCCGCCGGTGGTGGCCGCCGCGGCCGCTGACGAATCCAGCGATGGACGTAGCGGGCGCCGCGGCCGGCAGGAGCGGCGGCGGCGGCGGCGGCGGCGGCGGCGGCGGCGGCGGCGACGGCGGCGGCGGCCAGAACGAAAGGCGCAACGGGCATGACGGGTGGTCCTCTGATGCTGGAGTCGCGCAGCCTCGATGCTCCGTCACGGCTACACCGACGGCGGGTTTAGCCGACGCCGTTCGCCGCTGCCGCCCGGGAAATGACGCATGTGCTGCGTGATCCGTCATCCGCCGCGCCGCCGCGTTGCACGACCCACCAGCACCTCTGGATCCAGCAGCGTGTGCATAGCGCGCGATGCGCCAGGATCTGACAGCTTCTCGCCGTATCCAGTTGGCTGCGTCGGTGGACGCCGACGGCGGTGGGTGGCCACCACCATGCTGGCGCGCCCATCGGGCCTTCTGAGGCACATGCCTACAGAATCGCCTGCGGGATACGGTCCATGCCGCGGGTTCGCCAGGTGATACCCGCCGGACGAGAATGGCTTCGTGAACGCTGGGTCATCGCTGTCGCGTGGAGGCGTTCTTCGTCGTGCATGCTGGATCAGAGGGATGCCAAGCTACGTTTTCTCTCGCTCACGGCTGTCGAGCTTCGATACCAACGTTGTTCTTCCTCGCCCCATGGGCTGCGTAGCTTACATGTCGCGTCGGCAACCACAGCTACGGCCCTCGCGTCGGGGGCCGCCCATGCAAGAGCGGAGTTCATCCATCCAGCTCCACCTCGATGTGAATGGCAGGCGGCAAGCCATCGACGCGCGTTGTTTCTTTCTCGACCCTTGCTCGCTCAGACTCTTGAGGAAGACCGACGAACCGCGCGACCTGGATCACGAAACATGCATCAGCATCGAGCCAACCAGCACCACGATGCGTGCGATGATGGGACGCGGGATACCGGGAATTCTATCCATCCTGCTGCGCGATGTGCCGGTGAGAATGCGTCTCCTTGTTCATGCGTGACCCTTGCGCACGATCGTGCCGAGCGGTGATGCTTGACTGCCGCTTCGCTCACACCACGGACGCCATTGCGGTTTCGGACGGCGTTGGCCTAGTCGTGCCTTATGATACCTTGAATTCCTCATCCCTGGCGACGACCCCCGCAGGCCATCGCATCCCTCCACGTAGCCCTGCGCCTCGGCACCTTGCGCGACGCCGCGGCCCCCGCTGGCGCCGTTTCCCGCGCGGCTTGGGCAAGGGGTGGCACGCGCCAGCCGGCCTTGGGATCGTCCGGGACGTTTCAAGCTCCGCCGGGCCGATCGAGCGCTCGCGGCGCCCCTCGCAAGCGAAGGCCTGGGCACGGCGGCTTGACGCGCGCGACACGGCCGTTCCGACTCGTGCTGCTCCCGGTGCTGCTCGTGCTGCTCGTGCTGCTCCTGCTAGTGCTGCTCCTGCTCCTGCTCCTGCTCCTGCTGCGCCTGCTAGTGCTGCGGTCTTGCGACGGGTGCCGCAGGACCGTGTGCCCTCGCCGTCAGAGCCCACCCGCCTTCCCCTTCCCCTTCCCCTTCGGCCACCTCACGCGACCCACGCGAGCAGCGCTTGCATCGACGACCCGCGCCTCCGAACCGCGGGAGGCCCCCCGCGGGCGGGGAACCCGCAACGCCGGCCGCTGCCGCCGTCGCCGTGGTCAGACCGGTCACCCGCTGACGGATCTCCGGACGGCCGGCCCCAGCCCCGGACGGGACCACGCGCCGGAAGGACGGCGTAGCGGCCCGTCGTGCCGATCCTTGGGACGCGGCCGCCGGGCTCGGTGTGGCGGGGCGTCGCGATCGCCTGAGCTCGGATCGGCGGCCTCCGGCGACGGCCGCGGCCCTGCGCGCGGCCTCCGGCGACGGCCACGACGCTCACGCGATGCCGACCCCGCTGCCCGCGCCATGGAGCGGAGTATGGGCGGCGTGGCCCCACGGCCCCAGCGACGGCGGCGCGACGGCGGCGGCGGCCGAGACAGCCGCGACCGCGCCCGCGTCGGCGATCGCCCCAAACGGGGTCACGCATGGTGATGTCAAGCACGTGGTGCTCGGCGCAAGCCCTCCATGGCCGCAAGACGGTCTCCACTCCGAGTCCGGCGAAAGCGGCCCTGACGACGACGACGACGACGACGACGACGACGACGACGACGACGACGACGACGACGACGACCACGGAAGTGTCGAGCCTCCGCCGCTGTATCCGGATCCCCAGTCCCAGCCGAGCTCGCCGCCGCCGCCGCCTACGCAGGGCCCGTCTACGTCATACGCCTCGCTGCGGCCCCGCTACACGATCCTTGCTGCCGTCGCGGCCCGCCCTGCTGCGCCGTGCACGGCCTCCGGGATGCTGTCCAATAAGCACCCGCCGGCCACGGCAGCCCATCGCATGGCGCCGCACCCGCACCCGCGGACCGTGAGCACGAGCAGCGCGGCGGGCGCCTTGGATCCGCAGACCGCAGCAGAGTTGCCAGCCGTCGTCTCCCCGATCGCGGAAGCCTCGCTGTCGTCCCTCTCGCTGTCGTCGACACCGCCGATCGCAGCCTCAACCGCCCCACATCCCGACGATGCGGTGCGCGAGAACGCCGTGCTCAAGCAGCAGATCGCGCAGCTGCAAAAACTGCTCGCCCAAAACCACCGCGCTAAGGAGCAGCTGCGCCACGAGCTCGTCGCTTCGCAGCATGCGCTCGCCGATACCCAGGCCGCGGTGGAGGCCGCCGAGCGCTATGCCGTCGAGCTGGCGTCGCAAGCGAAACCGTTTACTACGGCTGAACCGCCGCATCACCGCGTCCACGGCTCGAACGAAACGCTCGCCGCGTCGCCGCCGTCGTTGCAACACCTCCCCGACAGCAGCCCTGCGGCCAGTGAGACGAACGAGCAAGACCAGCTGGCGGCGGCAAAGGAGCTGCTGATCGCCTACCAGACCGACCTCCAGAATACCCAGGACTATTGGATGGAGAGTCTGACGCATCTCATCCGCAACACGGACGAACAGTACGTCGCCGTCGAGGCCGACCTGGCGAACATGCGGCGCCTGCTCGAGCACCCCGACAGCACGCTGTGGCGCGACCCGATGCTGCGGACCGCGTGGCGCGGATCGCGCCTTGGCCGGCAAGCGTACGCGCATACGCTCGAGGAGCGCGCGTGGGACACCGACTCCGAGTGGGACTCCGACGTCGACGGCGAAACCGAGCGCCTCGGCCTGCGCTGGTACCGCGCGGCCAACCCCTTCGACGCCGTCACCGGGACCGGCGTCACCCGCGGGTCCTCCGCATCCGCCATGACGGCCACGGCCACGGCCGCCGCCGCCGCCGCATCCGCCGCCGCCGCCGCCGCCAAGCCCACCCCGCTACCGGTGGACGCCGCAACGGCGGACATCCGGGACGCGGATCACACGGACGCTGGGACGGACGGCGCCGCATCGCCTGCGGGTGACGCGACGCCCGCTTGGGAGAAGATCGTGTGGACGGGCCAGACGAAGGCGACGACGGCCGCCTCGCAGCACGCGGCCGCCACGGCGTCCGAGTCCGCGATCGAAGCCGCGCAGCGCCGCGTCGCCATGCTCCGCCGCAGCGACGAGACGGCCTCCGACAGCGGGACCTACGCGCCGCTGGCGGCGTTCCCGTCCGCCTCGCCCGTCGTTGTGCCCGGCGCCCTAGGGATCTATGTCCACGGCGCCCCCGCCGCCGCCGTGACCGCGTCCGCCATGGGCCCCGCCAGCCTGTCCTTGAGCGCTTCCCACCCGGCCGCGTCCGTCACGAGCGGCGGCGGCGGCCGTCGCAGCCGATACGCAGGCGCCACGGGCGCGCTCGCCGCGGCGCCGCCGTCGCCGACCGCCAGCGTCGCCATGACCACGCGCACCACTGAGACGGGCCGATGCATCCGCATCGCACGCAAAGACATCTACACCTTTGACGAGCACGGCCACGACGGCAACGGCGCCGACGATGGGGACGACGGCGACGACGGCCTCGACCAGCCGAGCACGGCGACGACGGCGGTCAACCCGTCGAGCCGGTGGTCGATGCCGCCGCCGGCGGGCGCCGAGCCGCCGGCGTTCCTGGACGCCGACCTGCATGCGATCCTGCGCACGGACGCGGTGCTGCCGCGCGCGCGCGCCGCGTCGCCGACCGCGCGCGCCGCCCGTCTCGGCGCCGCCGCCGCCGCCGGCCTGCGCGGCGCTCGCCACGCCGCGTCGTCGTCCGCCCCGCCGCCGCCGCCATCGTCGACGGCCACGGCGTCCACACGGCCGACGACGGTGCCGAGCCCGCGCACGCAGCCAGGCTACTACCACGAGACGCCGCGCCTGGCGCCGGCGAAACCCGCGTTCTCGTCGGTCTTCTCGACGCCGGCGATGCTGCACGGGACGCCCGTGCTGGCGCAGTACCGCTCGCAGGGCCGCACGACGACGCCCGCCGGCGGCGGCGGCAGCGGCGGCGGCGGCGCAAGTCCCGGCGCGGCGGCCGCGGGGCTCCGCGTGCCCCGCCGCCGCGACAGCGCCGTCCATCGCGACCTCGAGGCGCAGGTCCGCCTCATGCAGCAGCAGGAGAAGGAGCTGCTGGTGCCGGTCTCGCCGGCGGCCAAGACGCTGCCCGCGGCTGGCGGATGGGGCAGTCTGATGGGCTCGCTGTGGACGGGCCTCGCCGGCGGCAGTAGCGGCGGCGGCGGCAGCACGAGCGGCAGCAGCGCCGCGGGCAGCACGGCGCCCACGACGGCGTCCGCGAAGGGGCTGCTGGTGGGGAGTCCCCGGGTCCGAGCACGCACCCTGTCCCGCAGCACGGCTGCGTCCACCCCCGCGGCACCTGTCAAGTCGTCCCGTCGGGACTCGATCCTTTCTTAAGCATCGTGAAGCGTCGTTGTTGGTGGTGATTGTCACAAACTTAATTTATAGATATCATTCCATGCGGCGGCAGCCTCGCCCTCATAAGCGGGTCGTTCGAGCAGATCCAAGCGTTGCCGCTTTAGGCCGTGGTGGGAGCCGACGGTTGACCTTGCTTGGCGAGCAGGGCCTGGCCCTCGCGCTCCGCTTCTTGGAGGCGCTCCAGGCGTTCCAGCTTATCGGCCGCCGACAGTCCGCCCGCCGACTAGCGTGTGCCATACCGAATGCCAGGAATGTCCCATAGACGGGGTGAGTCCATTCTGCGATGAATGCTCGCCCAGCAAAGCTTCATCCCTGCCAAGCATCATGAGGGTGGACTTACCAGATCGGGCTGCATGATGGCGTCCGTCAATTTAATGCCTGAACCATGCATTTCGATAAAATCAGCTTGTGAGTAACCCCATCTGACGAGGAAACCAAGCCCCCGGGGCCGGGACGCACAGGGGAGCCATGGATGCTGGCTACTTACCCAGAACCATGCCGAACGCAACGACGGCAAAGGTCTTCCACCTGCTGGGCATGGGCGGCGACGGCGGCAGTGGCGGGAGGCCCAAGGATGGCGGGGCCTGCGTCTGCACGCCGCGGCGGTTCACCACGCATCGCAGGGGCCCGCGCAGCGACGGCGCGCAGCGTCTCAACACCGTCATGGTCGCCGTAGTGTCGAAGCGAACGGCTCTTGCCACAGCGATCACGTCGAACTCGGATGGGTGACCACGCAGCAAGCGACCAAGGTGCCGTGCAATGCTTGTGGATACTGAGAGGTTGGTCAAGACGGCGGTCAATCGAAGAAAAGAGGGGTATCCTTGGTCGCGAGGCCCGGTGAGGCGAGGGATCGGCAGCGGAAACGTCGTCATGGTCTTCCGGCGCGCCGCTGCCATACGTATTGCCTTTGTTTATTTTTTGGCGGCGCTGGGCCCAGCGCTTTGGCTTTGCGAGGCGAGCCGAGGACCCCTTCCCCGCCGTTGCCCCGAGGGACCATGAACGCCACGACGCACGCCATCATGCCCTCGCCCCTTCGACACCTTCTCAAACGCCACAAACCTACAAAGATGACTTTTCATATTAGTCTCCAGTACATGTCGCTCCATGCACCAAAGGCATCCAGCCGCTTGGTTGGCATCCAAAGGCGATGAGGATGGTCTCCAGATGGTGAACTCCATCGCTTACTTGGGCTCGCGGCGCCGCACGATGCTGGACGGCACGTAGTGGGCGACCGCCAGGGTCACCAAGCCGAGCAGCGTGCACCAATGGAAGGCGATCCAGGTGAACGCGGGCCACGAGTCGCGGTACTCGAGGCCCCAGCTGAGCTGGGAGCCGACCACGATGGGCCCGATCATGCGGCCCATGGCGGCGGTCATCTGTCCGAGGCCGTTGGCGGCGCCGCGCGTGGCCGGCGTGGTCGCGTTCGCGAGCATAATGAACGTGCACGTCATGGCCTGTAGGCCCATCACCATGCGCAGCAGGATGCACAGCGAGATGGCCGTCCACTGCAGCACGCCGCCCGTGGGCCGCAGCAGGCCGCAGTATGGCAGCAGCAGCAGCGCCGGGATCGTGGCGGCGACGCCCATCCGGAACGCGGTGAGGACGCCCAAGCGGCGCTCGACGGGCGCAAAGCAGAAGATCTGGTAGAGGAAGAGGCCGATGCCGCCGACCGAGTAGAGCATGCCGATCTCGGAGGTCGTGAAGCCGGGGCCGCCCTCGTCCGGCTGCAGCCGCGACCATAGCGCGATCAGCTCGTCGTACTGGACGTAGTTCATGCCCACCAGCGCATAGCACGCAATCGTCAGCAGCACACTCGAGTCGCTCAGCAGCGCCATCAGTCCCGTCGGCTCGGGTTTCGACGCGTCGGCGGACTCGTCGTCGCTCGCGCCGTCGCTCGCGCCGTCAGCCGCGGCGACGCGATACGTGGGGCTCGACGCCGCGCCCGCCGGTTGCGGCGGAAGGCCCATAAAGCGCTTCCACCACGGGTGGTGCACAGCGACGGCGACCGGCGGCGGCGGCGGCGGCGGCGGTGGTAGGTAGGCCATGGACTCGGCAGAGGACGTGGATGACGCATCCGTCGAGAAGGGCGCGGCGTGGGTCGTCGCGTCGTCCGTGCAGGACGGCTGACGCGCGTGGCGCAGCAGCGGCGAGGCTTCTTCGGCGGTCGGCGATGCATGCAGCGGCTTCGGCGTGACTACCTCGTGCTTGGCGGCCACGGGAGCGGCGAGCCCGGCTTCGAGGCGCTGCGGCGTGCTCGGCGCCGGCAGGGCCGTGGCGTCGTCGTCATCGTCGTCGTGGATGTTGAGGTTGGCCTGGCCGTCGGTGTTCTGGGTCGAGGTGCGGGACAGCGGGCCCACCGAGTGGGTCTCTTCGAGCACATAGTAGGCCGCGACCGTGCCGGCGACCGAGATGAAAAAGCAGATGGTGGTGGGCAGCGCGTAGGGCCAGCGGTCAAAGAAGGAGCCCTTGGGAAAGAAGGCGGGGTACTTCTCGGCGGGCAGGCAGAGCAGGCCGCCCACGGCGGGGCCGACGATCATGCCGAGCGCGCGGTTGAGGCCGAGCAGGCTGAAGCCCTGGCCGACGTTGGTGTCGTCGGTGATCTCAGAGAGATAGGTTTTGGTGACGGAGACGATGCCGTTGACGGCGCCGTTGAGGAAACGCAGCCCGATAGCCATCCAGAACGAGGTCGAGAAGCCGAAGAGCAAGCACGTGATCGAACAGGCGCTCAGCCCGAACAGGATCACGGGGCGGCGGCCAATGCGGTCGCTGAGCGAGCCCCAGAAGTACGACGCGAGCATCTGCCCGAACATGTAGGAGCTCATCAGCCAGCCGCTCCACCGCGAGACCTCGTCAGGGTTCTCGGCGACGCCAAAGTCGGACACCATGAACGCGATAAACGGCAGAATGACGCTCGTCATGAAAGCGTTCACGAACAAAATGAGCGAGATGACAGCGACCGCCGCGATGGGCAGCGGCGTGATAGTATCGCTGCTCGAGCTGCCTGACGAGGACGACGACGAGGACGACGACGAGGACGACGACGACGAGGCCAGCGGCGGCCGGTCCGGCTGGCGGCCGTCGTGCGGCACCAGGGCCGTCGCGTCCGACACGTGGGGCGCTTCAGCGTCTGGCTTCCCTAGCAGCGGCACGGCTTCCTCGTCGCGCTCGTCCAGCGCGTCCCAGAGCCCGCGGCTCCCGTAGCGCTCAGCGGCGGGACTGCCGACTTGGCGACCGTCGTCGCCGTCCAGCAGCAGCGGTGATTTCATCGGCGGCGGCGGTGGCGGCGGCGGCGACGCCAGCGCCGCACCGTCCCCCCGCGCTTCGTGCCGGTGGTCGTGGTGCGCGTGCAGCGGCAGCGACTGCTGCCGCGGGTGGTGCGCGTGACGGCGGTGGTGGGGGCGGTACGGGGAGCCCGGATGGGCGCGGTCGCCGTCGAAGGAGTCCGTGAAGCTCGCGGCGCCCCGCATGGGGCTCGGCCGCCGCGGCGCGAACAGGATGGGCTCGCTCGGATCGAAGCCGTCCATACTGTTGCTGCGCGACGGCAGGCCGCGCAGCTGGGCAATGTGGCGCAGCGCCGGGCGATCGAGCCAGCTGCCGACGGCGCTGCCGCTGGCGCTGCCCGTCAGGCTGCCGTGGCTCGTCGCCTCGTGGTGGACGCTGCGGCGCCGGCGGCCGCCGTGGCCGCTGTGCTGGTGGTGGTGCTGTGCATGGTACGCGTGGTGCGACGGCTGGTGGCTCCGGCTCAGCGCCTGCCGCGGCGCCGTATGTGACACGAGCGTCGCTGCACGGCGCGGCGGGATCGCGGGTCGCGGCTGTGCGGCGCCGACCGTCCCATCGGCCGCGGGCGCGCGCGGCGGCGTCGGCGGCGGCGCCACCGTCGCGCTCATGGCGCGCGGCGGCAGCGGCGGGCCCATCGCGAGCGACGCCGACGCAAAGGACGCGAGCGTGCCGCCGCTGCCGGGCGGCGCGCCGTGCGGGCCAGCCGAGGCGGCAGCGGCGGCGGCGGCGTCCTGCGCGGCCGGCGACGTCGAGGCGGCGAGCGCGGCGCCGGGACTCAGCGGCGGATGGGCCTGCAGCTGCGAGGAGAGCAGCGACGGCGTCGCGGGGGAGTCGGTGCCCGGGGTGCGACCCGCGGGGGCGCCGAGGGCGGCCGCGAAGGTCTCGGGCGAGTGGGTCAGCGGCGCCTCGTCGGCGGCCGCGTCCCCGGGACCGGCCATGCTTCGCTAGGGACCGACGGTAGGGACCGACGCGAGCGCGATGGGATCGGGGATGATAGTGATAGTGAGGGTGATGATAATGATAAGGAGGGTATGAGTGATATGGATGGGTGTGGGGTATGATCGTCAGGCGATAGGGATCAGTCGGTGGTGGTGCTTTGGCTCCCGTGTTTCACCGCGTCGCTCAGGGGCATCCTGCGAGCGCGCGACCATGCATCAGCGGGATCGGCATGGCCTCGTCGAGGACCGTTCTCATTCCATTTTCTCTCGCCTCTTGAAAACTGGTATACACCAGCCCGATCGGAACCGATGCGTCACCTGCACGTGGGCCACCGCATGGCATGGTATGGCATGGTATGGCATGGTATGGCATCGCATCGCATCGCATCGCATCGCATCGCTCGGTGCCAGACGGTCCTGCAGCGCTCTGGCCTGGACTCGGCCCTGAGCCGTCCGGCACGAGGCGCCGCCGCCCCTGGGGCCGATGGGCTGGATCCCGACGGCGGTGGGCGGCGCGCCGCCGCGGCTTGCCAAGGACCCTGCCGGTCGGGCAGCTTCGGGCGGGCGGTCCGGCCAGCCGGGGCGACGCGAACGGCGGCGGCCGCCAAGCAAGGAGGCGCTGGGAGGGCGTCGAGCGCCCGCCGCGGCCCGCGGGATTCGCTCAACCCCGCCGCCGCCGCCGGCCGCCGCCGTGGCCGTCGCTTGCAGGCGCGCCGATGGCCGCCGCCGCCGTGGCCGCCGCCGCCGTGGCCGCCGCCGCCGCCGCCGCCCTCGCCGCCGCCGCCACCGCCGTTCGCGTCGCTCCTCCGATCTTCATCGGCGGGCTCGGCCCAATTGACGTCGGCGGGTCGGGCAGGTGCTCGAAGGCGATGCGCCGCCCCTGCCGTCGGCTCCACCCCTGTCGCCGCGGCGGCGAAGCCCAGCCCAGCCCAGCCCAACCCAGCCCCGCAACGGCACCGCCCACGCGCGCTTTCAGCCGGAAGGCAGTGACGGCGCGTATCCATCATCTTCACGAGCCATGCCTCATCATGCTGTTCGGTCGACTACACGGAGACGCCGATCTGACCGGACGCAGAGAGCGAGAGAGAAAGAGAGCGAGAAAGAGAGAAAGCGCGATTTAATCAAAAATGGGCATGCACAAGGGCGGGTTGGTTTCAAAGTCGTTGAAGCGGAGCCCCTGGTCCAGCTTGTCCAACGCCGCGTACGCGGCATCGTCGAGCTTAAAGTCAAGGCTCAAGTTCTCCTTGGCGCGCTCGGCGGAGGAGGACTTGGGAATGACGGCGATCCCGCGCTGCGTGGCCCAGCGCAGCAGGATCTGCGCCGGCGAGCGCTTCAGCTGCTTGGCGAGCGCGACCACCGTCTCGTGCTCAAAGAGCGGCGGCACGTGCTTCGACGAGTCGTAGGAGCTCGGGCCGAAGCTCGAGTACGCGACCATCTGGATGCCCTGCGCCTGGCACCACTCGACGAGGCGCGGCTGCGCAAGGTACGGGTGCAGCTCGACCTGGCAAATCGAAATGGGGATGCGCGCGCTGGCCATCAGGTCGTGCATCAGGGCGACGCCGAAGTTCGAGACGCCGATCGCCTTGACCTTGCCCTCGTCCACGAGCGCCTCCATCGCGCGCCACGTGTCCACGATGGGCACGGGGTCGAGCTCAGGGCGTCCGGTCTGCGGATCGCTCCAATCCGGCGAATCGGTGTCCTGGTAGCGCAGACTGACGGGGAAGTGCATGATGTAGTAGTCCAGGTAGTCCAGGCCGAGCTGGCGCAGCGTATGCGCGACGTCCTTCTTGACGTTCTCAGGCCGGTGGTTGGTGTTCCACAGCTTCGACGTGATGACGAGCTCCTCGCGCTTCACGATCTTGCGGTCCAGCGCGTTCTTGATGCCCTTGCCGATGGCCTCCTGGTTGCCGTAGACGAGCGCGCAGTCGATGTGGCGTACGCCCGCCTCGATCACCTTCGGGATCAGCTCGGGGGCATCGTCCTTGGTGACCTTCCACGTGCCGAAGCCGTGCAGCGGCAGCGGCTGCGCGCCACCCTGGGTCTTGAGCGCCTGGCCAGCAGGCGTGTCGACGATCTGGGCCTTGCTCGGGCGAACCATCGTGGCACCTCAACCTATGGCGATGTCGAAGGGTCGACGGCGATGCAGTCCAAGAGAGAGAAAGAAGAGAGATCGCCGAGGGTGGTATCAACGACGATGTGGCGGCGGTGATCCAGAGTGAATCGCATGAACGTCAGAGAACGAGAGTAGCGTGTGCTGAGGGGAGGTTGCCCGTGGGACTCGTTCGTGTCGGCAGGGTCTCCCGAGTCGTGTTCCATGCCGCGCCAGCCGACGCGTCGTCCATGCACGAGCGACGATGGCCACGACGGGCGCGCCTTAAATACGGAAGGAACCGCAGGACCGGGCCAGCGCCATCGCTATCGCTATCCCCGTGTCGACCCGCTGCGCAGCATCCCCGCGCTTCCCTCTGGATAGAGCGACCCGCGACTCGGGCATCTGGCATCGTCCCACCCGGAACCGCATACCATACCCAAGCATGCCGCGGCACCCCGGACGGTGCACACGGCCGCACGCCCATGGAACGCGATCGATGCCTGGCGTTGGTGGCCGCAGGCTTGCCGCGATCCGGGCCGTGGCCGAGCCAATCGGACGTGGTCCACCGCGCGTATGGGCTCCAACGCTGGCCAGATCCCCGTCGATGGCGGATCAGCGACCGCGCGTCAGGGGTCCCCATGCGCTCGGCATCGGCAAGAAGCGGCTGGGCTCGGAAGCCTAAGCTCGGAAAGGCAACAAAAAGCGGAGGCACGCCCACGAACGACCGCGACGCGGCCGGAGCCGACCAGGCCAGGCCAGGCCAGGCCAGGTCCGCGTCGCATGATGTCATTGCGGTGGCGAGCGAGTATACCCGCGCCAGTGCATCCGATGGGCTGTCGCGCCGCTCGGCGAGGATGGATGCTGAAGGCCGCGGGGCCGGCGTCGGCATCTACCACACGATGGGCGCTGGGTCAGGAGGTCGCCGGGGGTCGCGCCGGGCGCGTCGTTCGCCTTCCGGTCCCGGATGGCGATAACCACCAAGAGCCTGCGTCCGGAGGCGCCCATCCCGCGGGCGGGAGCCATGACCAACATGGAACCGTCTCGGCGCACGACGACGCCGGCGGATCGGCGGCCCAGCACGCGTGACCTCATGAGGACGAGAGCACGTCCAGGGGACGCCGGTCGATGGCCGCGCGGGGAGGAGCGACGGATGATTATCGACCACCCCCACGACAACGTCGAAGCGGCCAGGAACCATGGATCGCGGGCGTGACCACTTCGTGGCAGTCACGCGTCCCGCAACGCGTCCTATCCGACGCGCCAGGGCCGTCGGGTGATCCGTATGACTGATAATCTATATACAGACAGCGCGGGACTCAAGCCCGGACTCGTTCAATCCGTTCGAGGCGGGTTGTGGGTGCTAGAGCCGGACGCAGCCGTAGGCGCCGATCCAATAGAGAACGCCGACGAGGGTGCCGGTCAGCTTCTCCTGCCAAGTATGGTAGAAGAGGGCCGTGATGGCGAGCATCGTGAGCCAGACGACGATCAGCACGAGCAGCAGCAGCAGACTCGCGCTCTCGAGCGTGCCCATCGGAAAGTCGAGCGGATGCGGCACGTGGACCGGGATCTCGTCGAGGTCCACGAGCTCGTCGCGTGCCGCGCACGTGGCATCCGGGACCAGGACCCGTCCCTCGCGCGCGGCCTTGGCCGCCAGCGCGGCTGACGACGGGCTGTGGCGCCGCGTCAGCCCCGGGTGCGTGGGCGGCTGCGGGGCCTCCGTCTCGAGCAGCAGCCCGTCGACGACGCCGCTCTCAGGCCCCGCCACGGTCGTCAGCGGCGGCAGCACGCGGTCGTCGCGGGAGACGGGGCGGTCCTTGAGGCACTTGGCGCGGTAGACGCGCGCCGCGAGCTGGATCTCCTCGATCGAGACGAGGATGCAGTGCAGCAGCAGGAGGCAGTGCCCGCTCACGTCGTGGCCGGTCCACGTGCCGCCCTGCGTCCGGCACGTGAGCGCGTCGCGCACCATCCGCTGCTCGAGCGGCGACGCGCCATCGGCCGCCATCGACGTGCCCAGGGCCTCGGGCGGCACGGCTGGCAGCGCGCAGCTGCCCGTATACCGGTAGACGCGGCCGGTGAGGCTGTCGCCCACGAGCGCCTGCGTCATGACGGCCCAGTAGAGCGTCGCGACGAGCCAGCGGATGAGTCCCGCGAGCGCGCCGTCGCGCCAGCCGGCCGTGCGCGCGCCCGAGGTCACGCAGTACACGAGCAGCGCCGCGCCGGTCCAGCCCCACCCCTTCTTGACGAACCACTGGTTGAGGACCGACTGTTTCTGGGCCGCGAGCGGCGCCTCGAGCGTCGCCAGCTGCCACACCTCGTGCACGAGCGTGCCCAGCGCGACGACGCCGAGGAGGACGACGAGCGCGATCTGCTGGTACCGGTACGGCAGCAGGCGGTAGCGCACGGCCGCCGCGGGCCGCGCATCATGGTCGCTGCGCATCATGACGGGCCGAGGAGCCAATCGTCAATCGTCAATCGTCCGGCCAACGCGGACGCTGAGGGGGGACTCGGAACGAGGGGGAAGAGCGTCGGCGGCCGCAGAGCGCCTCAGCGCGAGGCTCGCAAGCAGAATGGATGCAGAGGATCCCGCCACGGCTGCTGGAACGCGATCAGGCAATCAGGAAGGTCGAGTCAGAGGCTCGGTCCAGGCCGCGGCAGCGGCATCCATGGACGACGAGGGGCCGGTGACGACGGAAGCCTCTCTCGGGCCCGCGCCACGGCATCGGAAGTGGTCGGCGCACGACGTCGGAATCGGATGAACGTCGAAGGACGCCCAATCACCGGCCAAGGGAAGTGGGTTCCACAACGCGGGGGTTGATCCTGGAGATCGGTGATCGGATGGACGGCTTCGCCGTCACGCAACGACGCGTCACGCGCGGCCCTGTCGGAGTTTCCCGCCACCGCTGGAGGAGGGTATGACCCATACTCGTTCGGACGCCGGATCGGCGGCGTTCAAGGCACCCCTCGGAGGGTCGCGCCCCGGCGAGCTCCGGAACCCCCGACGGGCTCGGCAAGCGCAGCGACGGGGGGAGTCGCCAGCACGCCACCTGGCTCCCGGCAAGCCCTCCCAGCGCCGTCACGCGTTGGCGCGCCGTCATACCGCGTCGCCATCCATACCACGCGCCGCGAGCCCTCCAGAAAGGGTCGGCGATCATGGGCCCATTCGACCGAAACAGCGACCACGACAATGCCTATGATAGGATTCCGCTTACAGGGAGACGAGACGAGCGAGCGCCTGCCCGCTCCGCAGCCATCGATCGATGGATCGCGCGAGGCTCCGAAGGGCCGAAGGGCCTGCGCGCTTCACAGGACGCGACATCGGTCTCTCGGCGCGGCCATCGGCACCGCCGGCGGCAGCGAGGCCTCCGCGCCCGCCGTGAGCCCAGCGCTGCGCGGACTCGGCGGCGGACTCCCCGTCGTCGCCGTCGATGTCGCGGCCGCCGACGGTGACGACGATGACGACGACGACGGCGCCGACGGCGCCGCGACGGTCGCGACCGTCGCGACCGCCGTGACGGTCGTGACGGCTGTGACGCGCGTCTGCAACGGCGTGAGGCCCATCGGCTGCACGCTGCGACGCGCGGTCGTGGCGCGGCGGCGCCGCCAGAACCACATCGTGCTCGGCCGGCGCGGCGCCACGCCGCCGCGCCGCGCTGGGCCATCAGCGAGCCGCGCGGCGTCGTCGGCGGCAGCGGCGCCGGCGGCGTCGGCAGCCGCGACCTGGCGCCGGCGGTCCCGCTGCTGCTGGCGCCGCCGCCGCCGCGCGACCCACGACCGCCACGGCCACGAGCGCCACCACGACAGCCGTGGCGCCGCGGCCGCGGCCGCGCCCGATCGATCGGCTCCCGGGACATCGGCCGCGGGATCGATCGGCTTCGCGGCGGTCGGCGACGGCGACAGCGACGCCGCGTCGAACGGATGCGACGCCCTGCCGACGGCCAGGACGGGCGCGCTGGCGGGCGCGGCGCCAGCGCCGACGTCGGCGTCGGCCGAGAGCGGCGGCGACGCGCTCCGGGACGCGTCGGGCGTCTCGTCGACCGGCGAGAGGGCGCCGCGCGGCGTCGAGAAGGCGGATGCCGTCGCGCCCGCCGCCGCGGGATACGTGGCGCTCGCAGGATACGTGGCGCTCGCGGGCGTGCCGGGCAGCTGCACGAGACTGAGCCCGCGGCCGGCGCGGACGCGGAGCGGCGACGGCGCGGCGCCGCCGGTCTCGTGCGACGACGACGGCGCCGTGCCGTCAATCGAGGCCGGCAGCGACGGCGCGAGGCTCGTGACCGAGGGCCGCGCGAACCAGCGGTACACGCTGCGCCGGTGCGTGCTCGCCGGGTACGTGGTCGTCGAGGGCGTCGCGCTACCCGAGGGCGGTACGGACACGGGCGACACCACGTCGCCAGCGCTCGGCGACGCGAGGCCGTGCGGGAAGCCCGGCAGCACGGACGGGCGGCGGTGCTTGCCGGCGCCGAGACGGAACGGCGTGAAGGGCGCGTCGTCAAGGAGCAGCTGCTCGGGCAGCGTGAAGCAGCCAACGACGGGTTTGTGGTCCGAGCACGTGATGCCCGGGATCCAGGTGTACCGATCGGCCACGATGCGTGGAGGATGGACGGGGGGATCGGAGGACGGCGGCGGCGGCCGGCGGCTCTGCAGCGGCAGCGCGGGCGAGGACGTGGAGCCTGGCGGACCACCATCGTGCGACGCCGTCGAGGCACGGAAGGGCGCCTGCCCCGACGCCGCGGCCTCGGCGTCAGCATCGGCCTCGGCACCGGCGTCGACGACGTCGGCACGCGCGGCGCTGACGTGGGCGGCCCCCACGGCATCGACGGCGGCTGCCGCGGCTTCTTCTTCAACGGCGTGGTGCGCATGCTTGATCGCCTTAAAAAGGATGCGGTCCGTCCACGACGGCACGCGCTGCTTCGAGCTCGTGTCGTAGACGCTGTCGATGCCGCGGAAGTCGGGCAGGAGCTCCGAGAGCGCGAGCCGGGTGCCGGCCGGGGCGGACGCGTGGGCGAGCGATGACACGAGCAGCGCGGCGCTCGCGGCGCCCGCGGCCGCCGCCGTCCCGAGCGACGCCGCCGCCGTGCCCATCACGAGCGAGGACGTCACTAGGTCGCTCACGGCGCCCGGGCCAGGGCCGAGCCCGAGCCCGAGCCGGCCGCTCAAGCCGACCGCGACGCCCGTCGGCGTCGCGCCGCGGCTCGCCGCGGCCGCTTGCGCCGCGTCCGGCACGGGCAGCAGCCGCAGAGGTACTTCCTCGGTGCGCGACAGGCTCTGGGTCATCACCGAGGTGGCGGCCGACCGCGGCGCATCCGGGTCATCCGAGGGGCTGATCGACGCAGACTCGGCGAGCACGGCGAGGGCGGCCACGACGCCGTCGGCGGACGCCGAGGCGGTGACGGCCGCCGCCGTCGTTGTCGTTGTCGCAGTCGTGGCGGCGGCGGCGCCGCCGGGCCCGAGGGGCGCGACCGTCGTGGTGGTCGTCTGCACGGCGGCGACCGAGGCATAGTGCTTCGCGCCGAGATCGAACTTGTACGTGGGCAGAAACGTGATGCCGGCCTCGTCGAACTCGCCAAACACGTGGCCCTTGCGCCGCTCCGTGGTCAGCTGGTCCATCTCGAGCAGCGCGTCGATGCGGCCCTCCTTCAGCCGAGCGAACACGGCGTCGCGCGGCCCGCTGACGCGGTAGTTGAGATCGCCGAACCAGAAGACGTAGTCGTACGGCTGCACGGGCCGCGTGCTGTGCCGCGAGTGCGTCGCGCTCGTCAGCGCTGCCGCCGCCGCCGCAGTCGCCGCCGGGCCGCCCGCCACCGCGCTCGAGACGGAACCCGTGTCCACGTGGAGGGGGACGCGGGATGCCGTGCTGAGCAGGAGGTCGCTGCCGGCGCTGTCGCGGCGCGCGCGGCGGCGGGGCTCCGAGGGCGGCGCCGGGCCGGACGCCGCGGCGGACGCGAGCGGCGTGACGGACGCGGCGCTGGAGGGCAGGGGCGGCGAGGCCCGCGCGTCTGCCGCCGCCGCCCGCGCGGCCTTGGCGCCCGTGACAATGACGGGCAGGATGCGCTCGGTCGACCCGTGGGACGGGGTCGAGAAGCGCGACAGCTTGGGCCCGCGGAAACGCCGGGGCGGCGAGCCGCGCAGCGTGCAGGCGATCGGCGCGGTGGCGTCCTGCGAGGACGCCGCGGCGGCGTCAAGGACGCCGCTGGCGCTGGCGTTGGCGCTGGCATCGCTGTCGAGGTCGCGCTCGCTGATGCTGGTCGCGCGCGCCGCGGCGTGCGATTTGCCGGCGAGGTCGAGGCGCCGCGGGATGGACTGCGAGGACGCGTGGCGATGAGCCTGCGGGGCCATCTGCCGCTCCGAGGTGCTCTTCATCATCCGGTCGTTGCTCGGCAACATGGGGCTGTGCTCGGGGCTGCCCTGCGGCGAGGCTGTCTCGTACGGCAGCGCCAGGGGCTTCGTAGCGCCGCTGGGGCCGGTGGTGGGCAAGGTCGCGTTGCTGTTGCGCCGCGAGGGCAACAGCGAGGACCCCGGTTTGCCCATGTAGCCCGAGACATTGCTGGCGAGCGAAATGGAGGACGGCAGGGCCGCGTCGCCGTCGGCTGCGATGGACTTGTGGTCGAGCCGCTTCGGCTCGTTGAGCAGCTGCCGGAGCTCCTTGCGGATGCGGCGCACGCCGTTATTGCGGTCGGCGACTTTGCTCTGGCCGGCGGCGAGATGGCAGTTGACAAAGAGCAGCCGCGTCTGGTCGATCTGGAAGCCGATGACGAGCGCGCCCTTGTTGGCAATGACGTTGCCGACGCCGGTGACGACCTTCTCAGCGCGGATCGCGCGGCAGCGGCGCTGCAGGTTCTTGCGGACAAAGATGCACAGATGCAGCGCGGCGAGGTTCTCGCTCGTCAGCATGACGTACTCGTCGCCGATCTCCCGCTTCAGCCGCGCCTCCCACGCCAGCTTCTGCGGGCTGAGCAGCGACCGCTCGATAGAAGCGCTGCACTCCTGGCTGCCGAACACGAGCACCGGCACGCGCTCGCGCGCGGCGGCGACGAGCTCCGAGAGATCGGTCGCGGGCTCGGGCACCCGGCCGCCCATGTTCCACGTGACGACGGCCACGCGCAGAGGCTCCGACGGCGGCCGCGCCGCGCGCGCCGTCGCCGCGACGGGGTCCGGCAGGAACGACGCGCGCAGGAACCGCTTGATGTCGGCCAGCGACTTGCCGAGTGTTACGCGAAACGACGGGCTCTGCGCCGTGTCCTCGACGCTCTGGCCGCGGCGGCGCGGGTCGTCGAGCGCGCCGCGGGGCCGGCGCGCGCCGCGGCGGGCGAAGGGGCTGCTGCCGGCGCTGCCGGCGCCCCCGGCGCGGCCGCCGGCCGGCCGCCGCCGCAGACTTCCGTGGCGCGCGCCGCCGTCGTCGCCGTCGCTCACGATCCCCAGGTCGGCCGGGTGGGGCGTCCCTGGCGGCTCGGCGGCGTCGGCGCCGTCCATGAAGCGGCTGCTGGCGCGGCGCGCGCGGTTCCACCCGAAGAGGCCGCCGTCCTCGAAGCCGTGGCGGAAGAGGAACCCGACGTGGCTCGCGCTGCTGGCGCGGCGGAGCGGCGCCAGGCTGGGGTCGGGCGACGCGAGCTCGGGCCGCTCGATGGCGGGCGACGGCGACACGACGGCGGCGATGGGGCTCGGCGGCGGGTGCGCCATGGGCGGCGAGGCCGTGAACGGCGCGGGGCCGGCCTCGCGGCGACGCCCGACGCCCGTCACCAGCTGCCGCACCGAGGGCCGGCGCGCGGCATGGCCGTCCGTCCCGCCGCCGCCGCCGCCGTGGGCGACAACCGGAAAGGCCATCGAGCCGACGGGCGAGCCCGTGGCCGAGCGGGTGCCGCTGCGGCGGAGGCCCGGCGCCGTCGCGCATCCGTCGGCGACGACGGTCGCGGGGCGGCCCAGGGCATGGCCCCGGTGCCGACGAAGGGCGGCGCCGGACGTAGCGCGCGGCAGGGCGCCGGCGCGGGCGGCGGCCGTGCGGTGGAGGTGGGCGGACGCCGGGCGCGGGCTGCTAGGGCCGCATGCGATGGCCGTGGCGGATAGCGCGGGCGACCGCGGCGGCGACGCCGGCCATGGCGCGATGGACGGCGCCTGCGCGGTCGCCGCGGCGGCGCTCATGCTCGTGGTCGCCGTCGCCGTCGCCGTCGCCGTCGCCGTCGCCGTCGTGGCGGTGACGGACGCCGCCGGCACCGCACGGAGTTTCGCGTCTGCGATGGGATCGGCCATGACGGGCGATGTCGGGGCCGCCGTCGCCGTGGACGGCGCCATCGTCGGCGCCGTCGCCGGCGCCGTCGCTGTAGACGCGGTCAGGACCGGCGAGGTGAGGGCTATCGCGCACGGGGCGCGGGCATCCGCGGCGTGCGCGGCGTCCACGGCGTCCGGCGACGAGCGCCGGACGTGGGCGGCGCAGGGTCGGCCGGACCCGCGCGGCTGTCTGGAGACGATGCTGGCGCGGGTATGAAGGGCGGCAGCAACAGCAGCGGCGAGGCGAGCGAGGGCCCGCGGGTGGCGAAAGAAGGCGGAGCGGCCGTGGCGGTGGCGGCGGCGGTGGCGGCGACGGCCGTGGCGGGAGCCCGGTCCGATCGGTCGCCCGTATGAATGCACGACGCATTCGGCATCGCGAGGCGCTCTCGGCTGCTCCTTCACCACCCATGGCCGCCGCCGCCGCCGCCGCCGCCGCCGGGAATGCCACGTGCGCGTTGCCGTACCGATGAATCCCCGGCATGGACCGATATGGACGGCCCTGGCATGCGGCGGCGATAGGCCTCTCGCCAGTGTTGCAGGTGCGGCGTTGCCCCCAGTGGCGGCGCGTCGCGCAGCAGCAGCGGCGGCGGCGGCGGCGGCGGCGGCGGCGGCGGCGGGAACCTGATTGCCTTCGCGGCGGCGGGCTCAGGCGTCGCGAGGATCGGCGCTCACGGCGGCCGCCCGGCGCTCGCTTTTTCTCTGCGCCCGCGCGCCCCCGTCGGCGTCAGGATCGCGGGCGGCAGCGGCGGCGACGGCGCCAACGGCGCCAACGGCGGCGGCGGCGGCGCCATGCGCGGCGGACGTCTCCGGACCATACTATTCGTATTGGCGAACGTATCACGCGCTTCGCGCTTCGGCAAGCAAGGCCACATTTCAATCGTCCATCCGTCCGCCGGCACGGGAGGGTGATCCGACCCGTTGAGTGATCAGGCGGCCCAACGCGCCGCCCATCCCAGGACCAGTGCGGGAGAAGCATGCATCGACGCAGCTCTGCAAAGACATGCCCGCACCGCATCCATGGCAGGATCTCATAGGTACGGTCGCATACGGCGTCAGAAGGCCGTCTCGTGTCACAGAACCAGGTCTTCTCCCCGCGCACATCAGCATGACGGCACACGAGACTGGATGCTTGTAGCATACCCGTCGCGGCGGTTGTAGATGGCGTCGGGCGGCGGCTGGGGCGGCGGTGCCCCATGTGGATCTCGCCGCGGTCCCGCCGTGGGCGGCGGCCCTTTAAAATGCAGTCGCGCCGGCGAGAGCGTCGTCGCCGACCGCCCGCTGCGTGTACGGCCCGACGCCGCCGCCGTCGCCTCAGATCGGAGCAGCCCGCACCCGCGAGGATCATGCGCGCGCGACGTCTTGGCGGGCTGATCATCGGGCACCCGGTCCGCAACAAGGCGGTCCCGCACAGTATGAACGCAGGCGTCCTTGTGGTCCGTCCGGCGACGGTGTTGCTGGATCCGGCTGACGCCCGCCTCGTAGGAACTCCATGCACCAATCACCATCCATCGACCCTCCGTTGCGCGCTGTTTTTTTTTTTGCTGTTGCCGAAGCGCTATTGGGGATGCGCGGACGACCGCCGGACGCGATCTCGTTGGTGCTCACCGCCCGCGGCGCCATGGACGGCGTCCATGTACGCCGTACGCCGTACTGCTCCGCGCGCGCGCCGCCGGCGTCACGTGGTCGGCGGGTGTCGCGCACCGCTGCCGCGACGGCGTCCTGGCTGCTGCTCCTGCTCGCCGTCACCGCCATGGGCGTCGTGGCCACCGTCGCCGCCGCCGGCGCCGCCGAGGCAGCCCAGGGGATGCCCTTCGACCCGAACGCGCTGCGCGCACATCTGCGCGGCCGGCCGGCGGCCCAGTCGTCGTCGTCGCGCGCCGCGCCGACCGCCGCCCCGCCCGGCGAAGGGCTGCCGTGGACGGCGATGGCGCGCGCGTACCTCGACGACTCGCTGCGCCTGACGCAGGCGATGCTCGCGCAGGCCAACGCGCTGTGGACGTCGGGCGCCGGGCTCTCGCTTGTGCTGCGGCGCTCCGACGCAGCGTCCGCAGCGCCCGCTGCGGGCGTGTCGGCCGAGGACCGCGCGGCGCACCTCAAACAGGCCATGGCCGAGTATGCGGCCGTGCGCGCGCGGCGCGGGTCGTCGATACCGCTCGCGTCGGCCGACGTCGCGGTGGGCATCAATGTGGCGCCCGCGCTAGCGTCGAGCCGCCTGCAGCCACGAGACGGGCTCGTGCTCGATGCTGCGGGCCTACCGCAGATGAATGCGAAGCTGGAAGCGGCGTCTGCGCCGTGCAATGGCGTGGGCCGTCTCATCAACAGTTTGACCTACCCCGTGGTAAGTGGATCGTCTCTGCATGGACCGACGGCATTCAGAAAAAGAAAAGAAACTCACGTTGCCGCTTTGGACCCATACGCATGCATCGGATATCGATGCGCCTGCGATGAGACCCGCAGTTTAACTGCTCCAACACGCTCGTGGAGAGCGCGTTTATCAGCCCGGAGCGCAACCCCGACTGTGCCACGTGCGGCTTGACCGACACGGCGTGCCTCCAGTCGTGCTGCACGGCGATCGCCAACCCCAGCAACAGCACGCTGTGCATCTGCCCGAGCGACTTCACGGGCCCCACGTGCGGGATTCCCATCACGTGGTCGTGCGACCAGCAGCGCCTCGCGCCGCTGCCCGAGACGCAGTGCACCGAGCCGTTCCAGGTATGGGGCGGCAGCGCCTCGACCGACGCGCTGCGTGTGCCCTTCGCGAACACCGGCGCCGCGTATAGCGGACGCCCCGGCTGCACCGTGTACCGCCCAGACGACCGCGTCACGTTCGCTGTCGGGCTCACCTGCCGCAGCACGCAGCGCCTGCTGCGCACAGCCGTCAACACGACGAGCGACGGGTTCTGGAACTACCACGTGCTGGACGGCGACCGGCTCGCCGTCTCGAACGCGCCGCGCGCCTTCCTGGTCAAGTTCTTTGACTTCTGCCGCCCAGTCGCAAGCAAGTACACCGTCAGCGCCGTGCCGACCGCCGCGCAGATGATGTACAATGCGACCAGGGCCGCCGTGCAATTGACGCTCGACTCGGCCACGATCCCGCTCAATGACCCGGACACCTGCATCGGCGTCGGCAACCGGCTGTGGTGGGAGTCCCGCTGGAACGCGTCCTACTACGACCCGTGGACGCCGCTCGCCGCCAACGTGCCCCTCCGCGGCGTCCTCGACTACGAGCTGACCAAGACGCGCGGCGAAGTCGTGTCCCGCAAGCGCCTCAACACCATCAAGATTGTCTTTATTATCCTCGGCTCCATCGCCGGCGCCACGCTCATCGCGTATGCTCTCTTCCGCAAGGGACGCAATATTGCCCTGTAAACCGCAAAAAAAAAAAATATATATATATATATATTTTTTTTGCGGTTTACGTATTTAATGATTATTATTATTATATATATATATAATAATAATAATCATTAAATAATTAATTCAAGACCCACCGGGACGAGCATCGGTCGCGGGGAGGGGCCGAATCGACGTGCAGGAGGAGACGCGAGCCGGGGGACGTGCTGAACGGTCGGCGTCCGACGCGGCTAGGGCAGCGGGCGCTTGCCCGCGGCCTTGGCCGACATGCCCGGCGGCACCGCGACGGGCCTCAGGCTGTGCAGCGGCAGGGCCACTTGCTGGCGCGCGGGCGCCGCCGCCGCCGCCCCGGCGCTCCGCGAGGAGCCCGCGAGGCTCGGCCGGGCGAGCGGCACGGTCGCGGTTTTCTTGAACATGGACGCCAAGGACGCCTGCGACGCGTGCGGCAGCGCGCCGACGCCGCTGGCGCCGCCGTTCGCCAGCGCGGACGCCGGCGCGGCCGGCGCGGTGACGGGCCGGGGGCCGCCGCCCGGCGACGCGAACAGGCGCAGCGCGTGGCGCGACGCGTGTTCGGACTGCGCGGGCGACGCGCCGCGCGGCTCCGGCGACGCCGGCGCATCCGCCGGGCCCGCCACGCGCTTGGCGGGCGTCGGCGTCGGCGGCGACCGCATCAGCGCGTTGGGCGCCCCGGCGGCGGGCCGCGCGGCCGGCAGCGGGACGGGCCGCGCGGCGCCGTCGGGACTGGCGCGCCGGAACACCGCGGCGCTGGACGCGGTGTCGGTGACGGGCGTCATGAGGCCCGGCGCGACCGTCGCCGTCCGAGCCCCTGCGCTCGGTGCGGTGGCCGCGCGGCCGAGCGCCGCGGCGGCCGCGGCGGCCGCGGCGGTCGCGGCGGCCGACTTGAGCTCACGGTCGAGCTGCCGCTGCTGCTTGCGGAGCCGGGAGGCTTCCTGAGCGGCGTCGGAGGCTTCGAAGGCGCGCTGCCGCGCCTGCGCGACCGGCGGGGGGAGGAGGTGCAGCAGCGCGCGCTTCACGCGCCAGGCGTGGCCGCGGTTGGCGTCCTCTGTCGACGGCGGCGGCGCCGTCGTGGCCAGGCCCGGCGTGGCGTCAACGGTCCTGGGCGCCGTCGGGGATGCCGCATCGGTCGCGAACTCGGGCTTCACTGCAGGAGCCAGAGCGGCGGCGGCGGGATCCACATCGCCCGGCGCCGTACGGATCCGCTTGCCCTTGACGGCGATCCGCTTGATAGCGATCTCGAGATGCCGCTTCGTCACTTCCGGGAAGTGGGGCCGCGCCGCTTCGACGAGCACCGGCAGATGCGGCGTGTCCTGGGCGTCAATGAGACGCGCCAGGTCCGGATCGCGCTGCTGTGGGAACGGCCCCCGCTTCGGCGCGGCTTTGGCGTCGTCCGCCTCGAGGCCTTTGGCGTCCTTGGCGTCCCTGGCGCCGTCCTTCGCCGCGGCGTGGACGGCGTCGAAGCGGATAGTCATGCCGTCCTTGGACAGCAAGGCGTCATCCCATTCGGCGATGGCAGCGCCATCCTCGGGGCGCGCGGCATCCACCAGCGGCGCGTTCGGCACGAGAAAACTCGCGCACGCCACGATGCGCACCGCCAGCGGGTTGTAGCTCGGGTGCGTGCGGTCGGCCGCGTCGTCGCCCTCGTACTGGATGCCCCACACATACTGATCGCAGATCTGGACAGGCCGGCGGACGATGTCGTTCTGGTGGCGCTTCATGCCGCGGCTCGCGGCTGTCTGGCACGGGTCGCCGGACGTCGCGTCCGGCAGCGCCGCCGTCTTCATGAGCTTCGACAGCGACAGCGGGCCGCCCTCGCCCCCGGCCTCGGCGTCGGCCATCGCCTCGTCGCCGTCGCCGTGGCCGTCGGCCATACCCTCGTCGTCCGAGAGGTAGCCGTGAGGCACGAGCCAGCCGTCGTCCTCATCCTCGAGCATCTCGGACGCCGAGTCGCCAGGCCCGCCCGCGAGCTCCTCGTCGTCCTCCTCGCCCGCGTCCGAGCAGTCGTCGCCCGACACGTCCTCTTCCCACTCGAGGTCCGACTGCACGTCGTAGTCGAGCTGCCGCGAGCGCGCGAACGGCCGCCGCGGCCGGATGTCGCGCTCGTCCGCGGTCCGAATCCACGTGCCCCAGTACGGCGGCCGCCACTGCAGGTGGAACTGGATGAGCTTCCACGTCGTGTCCGCCGCGTTCGGTGCGAGCCGCGGGCGGTGCGCCGTCCGCGCCGTGCGCTGGAAGAACCCGACTCGGCCGTTCGCGCGCCGCGCCGCCGCCTCGTCCCGCGCCAGCGACGCCGCGCTTGCCGCCGGGTCCGCAAGCAGCGCGTCGAACGCCGCCTGCGCCGCGGGCGTCATGGGCGCCGGCCGCGGCGCCAGCGTCGCGTGCGACTTGAGCTGGTACGGGAGGAACAGCCGCCGGTACGCCGCCGGTACGCCGCCCGCGCCGCCGTCCGCCGCGGCTCCGGGCGCGCCGCGCCCGCCGCCCGCGGCCGCCACGGCCGGCGCGGGATGCGCCGGCTTGCGGACCGAAAAGAAGCCCGAGAGCCGGGGCTGCGCGGCGAGCGCCGCCGCTTCGGCTTCGGCCGTGCGGCGGGCGCGCGCTTGCGCGGCGGTCTCCTTGGGCGGCGGCACCGGCGCCGGCAGCGTCTCATCGGTCATGTCGGCCGTCGCCACCGGCGCCGGCACGATCATGGACGCGGTCACGGTGGAAGAGGCCGCCGCGGACGGCGCCGTGGCGTCGGTCGCGCTCGATGCCTTGGCCAGCTTCGCGGCTTTGGCCGGTTTGGCCGCGGCAACGACGAGGTTGCGCTGCGTGACTTTGCCGCCGGCGAGGAGACTCGCATACATAGCGTCGGGCATCTCGGCGACGAGGCTCGCGAGGTGTGCTTTGGCGGCGAGGCGGCGCTCGACGCGCTGCTCAATCTGACGGCACACGTCGGGCGAAAAATAAAGCGAGGGCTGCTTGATCTCCCACCGATACAGCGCCAAGGAGGGGATGGCCAAGTCGGCCTCGGCCGATGGCACAGGTGTTGATAGCACCGCTGATTCTGTTGTGGATGGTAGTGCTGGTGTCGATCCGGGCGACGGCGCGACCACGTCCGGCGGCGGCGGTGTCCGGCGCATCCCGCCGTAGTTCACGCGGTCGGCGATCGCGATGATAGCTTTGCGGATATGGTCGACGGCGAGCTTGGACCGCGGATCGCGCGACGGGTCCGAGCTGAACCCCGCGTCCTGGACGGCGTCGGCGTCGTCGTCGCTCTCGCTCAGGCTGTCATCGCCGGAGTCGATGCGCGGCGGCATCATCTTGTTGTAGACGGTCTGTGCCACGTGATCCAGCGACGCCGTCGCGTCCTGCACGTAGTGGGCCAGCAGCGCGTGATACTGCGGCGGCAGCGCGTCGAGCGGGCCGACGGACGGCGCGTCAATGAACTCGCGGAACTGCACCAGCAGCGACAGCGTCGTGCTCATGTTCTCCAGCGGCAGCCGCGGCTCGCGGAAACGGACCTTGCCGCGCTCGATATGCGGCAGCTCCTTGTCCTCTTTGGATCGCGGGGCCCGCGGCGTCGGTGCCGGCGCTGCCGTCGCGATCGTGGTCGCCGCCGCCGTGCCAGACGACGACGGCGGCGGTGGCGGCGGTAGCGTCGATGGTGTCGCCGTGGCCGTCGCCGTCGCCGGCTGCGCAGCACAGCTCGCGACCGGTAATGGCGTCGCGGCTGACGCGGAGGCGGATGATGTCAGCGGTGACGGCCGTGAGCGGGCAGCGGCTCTTTTCTTGGCCGAGGACGGCGATGTGAGAGCTGCGGCTGTTTTCTCGGCGGAAGGAGGCGACGTGACGACCGCGGACGCCGACGCCGGGGAGTTCACGGCCACCGGCGGCGCAACCGACGGGAGCCGAGCCGCGGCGGTGGGCGGACTAGCGTTGGCATGGCGATCGCAGGCGACCTTCTTGGCGCGGCCGGAGGATTGGAAGAAGAAGGCGATGTCCTGCTGCTTCCGCTTCTTCTCGGGCGTGTCCGAGGCGCTCATGGTGACGGCCGATGCAGCCGGGGGTGCGGCGGCAGGGGGATCGGGCGATGGGAGACGGGGGGACGGGGAACCGGGTTCCCACCGCGAGGACCGCCGCGCCTGATCCGAGACGGATCAGGTGCTACGAAACCGACGGCGCGTATGGAATGCCGTCGAGAAGCAATCCCGTCGGACAAGCGTTCTGAGGCGTCCCGCGGCCGCGGCGTGACGGGCAGCGATGGGGATTGTGCGCTGCGGGTCGAGAGCGGTGACCACGCGAAGGAGGCGGGGAGAGACGGCTTCCGCTTAACGGTTAAGCTGAGCGAGTATCGCGTGTGCGGCTTGGTCTCAGAATGAACAAGAAGCTTTCGCCGTCAGGGGGGCCGTCGGAGCTGTCGAGACTGCGGCTGCGCACGGTCCTGAGATCGGCGAGTGTACGGAGCAACCCAGCACCTGGGGCAGCAGAACATGCACGGGGCCGGTATCGAGCGCGTCAGGACCAACGCTAAACGACGAAAATGACCCAGACGCACGATGGGGTTGCGGAGTCCACCAAACGCCCGTCAGTGGAGCCCAGTGTGCGCAGAAGCGGCGACGAAAAGAGCCGGATGGCCGGATGGCCAACTGGATGGCCAACAGGTAGTGATTCTGCGTATCGTGAGCATGCGACACTGGAGAGAATGGGGCCACAGGCACGGGCGACGCGGTCGTCCTTGTAGCGATGGGTATGCAAGAGCAACTCTGACTGCTGCATCGATGGCCACGATGCCTTGATTGTGAATGGATACATTGCTCGTTCGTGACCGTCATCATAGGGGAACATCGCATGAGATGGGATACAGGCATATAATAGCCATTCGTACTGACGGCGAAAGAATCTGGCATTGCATGATAGACCGCATGTCAAGGGTTCATGTGCCCTCGGCGACACTCCCTGCCGAGCGGGGGTCAGCCCGGTTGCCTTGCTTGGACCCGGGCCGGCGGGGAGTGCAAGCACGCCCCTGGGCCGGCAAGAGCGGCAAGAGCAAAGCGGACAGGTCATCACAAGCATGACCCGCCAAAACCCCTACATCGAGGAGTCTCCTTCCATTGACATTCATCCCGACAACATTCATACTTACGACTGGCTTCCAACATCGTTGCGGAACATCGTATGATTCATTGCATCTATCGATGCCGTTGGCACGATGTCTTCAACGAACGAGTGAGACTGCCGATCACTGCAGGACACGCTTGAAGCTCTGCTCCCCGTCCTCGTGCTCGCTCCACAGCGGTTGTTCGCGATCGTGACGCATCGTGGGCATGTTATCACGTATGATTTATAGTAAGTGCTGATCGGATTCAAGAATGGCTGCAAACGCAGTGTAGAGGCGGTGGAGCGGATCCGTGGTTTTGACGATCCATGAAGGGTCTCTTCCCGTGTCGGGGGCTTGCACTCCGCCATCCATGGGACGGCGTCCAGCGGCGGCGAAAGAGCGACAGCATCTGGTGGCTTGGGCGCCACAGTTTTGCGCGGCCATCAAACAACAGAACCTTGCGCACTGATCAGGGTCTTTCATGTTGCGGCACCACGACCTTTTCTGATGGAGTAATACAGCCTCTAAAACACCGCATTTAGCACGATATCATCTCCCCCTCCCCAGTGAAAAACTGATGTCACAGACCCCACCGAGGATCGCCCTAATCGTAATAGCGCGCCTTAAGATGACGATACCTGGCGGCATTGACAATACAACGAGCAAAGATGACACATCCAGACAGCAATATAGGGCAGTGATTCACAGAGTTAGTAATGCGTCGTGTAGAGCATTACAGATATCACTACCAATCACCAACGTACTTGCGCAAGAACCAGAGTGCCTCGAGCTCTTTGTAAACAAACTCGCCATGACGAATCGCCTGCTCGATTTCCGACGGCTCTGAGAGAGAGCGCTTTTTGATGAAAGCACCATGCAGCTTTTGCCGGAAGATCTGGTAATCACCAGGCCATTCGCGACCCACCGTCAACATGCTTTTGTAGAGCTGCCTAACGGCGTAGCGAAGCTCAGTCGCAGATCGAGCAGCCATGTTGCCGTGAGAAGGATAACTAAAAGGAGGTGGTTGACTGGAACGGGTAACAGCCAATGAGCTATAAAGGGGGGGTCTTCGGGTTTGAGTTTTGAAGTATTTCAATCCGACATCTGCGACAGCGACGCCGCCTTTTGGCGTATCCAATACTCGATGGGCACGCAGTCCAGATCAACGGGGCGTCGCGTACTTTGACAGTGATCGCGCCGTCATTTGTCGCCCTTGGCCCCCAAAAGTGCACAACGCTTAGACGATGGCGCAGCAGCCCGGCTGCTTCTGCCGCCGTGGTGCCCATGCGGACGAGCCCGCCGCCATACGAGTCCGTGGGGCCACCCGTGTGGAAAGCGCGTCGTGCTTCGGTCGCCGAGCCAAATCACGTATGAACGCTCGCGAGTTCATACGTGAAGGCGGAAAGGCCCTTGACAGGCTTCTTCCAGGCTCGCCGCCGTAGCCGCTGCCAGGACTCCTGCGCATCAACGTGTGGACATCCTATGCCCGCCTGCCGATCGGCACGGTGGGGGGCCCCTTCCCCACCCCCGGCCTTAACCCCGCTCAGTCGACCACGCCAAACTACCGAGTGTGTCGTGCGACAGGCCGTTGGCATTGCGGAGGTCATGGCCACCGAAAGCGATGCGGTGAGCGGCCTAGGAGGCCGTGGGCGCATTGAAAGCCGTGGGAGCCAGGGAGGCCGTGGGCGTATTGAAGGCTGTGGGCGCCACGCACGGGTCATCCGTGTTGACTCGACAGTCGACGAGATCCGGACGACCCAGGTGCATGCCGAGACGAGCGGGATCCCTACCAAGATGAAAACACGGGACGCAGGTGCGGGCCGTTCGCACGTCCCGAATGAGCGTTCCCTGAACCGGGCCGACGCGGGTCAACCCGCCCCGCCGTGCTCGCGCGGGTGTTTCCTCGGCCGAGCCAACGCCGGCCACCCCGGCAAGATCCGCGTGTACGCCCAGACGACTGTGGTCCTGAAACCCGGTCAACCCCGGCGCCAGGAACCCACGGTTCGTGACTTGCTGTGGTATGAAGCTACCAACGGTCATGAAGCCACTCACACCAAGTTGGTGAACCGCGACCTCCATGCCGCGTTGAACATCCGACGCTGTCTGGCTATACCGGAAAGACCGATAGCGCTGTGCCGCAACCCGGAGCCAACCAGGTTGTGGCCCGGGGTCGACAACGTCATCGGCAAAGTCATTCGACACTGAACCAAAATGCTCGCTGCCTCGGTGGGGGGACCCCTAGGGGGCACCACCGAAGATGGGTGTACGTGTGAGGTGCCAGCATGGGCCTATATATGGGCTATATAAACAAAAAAAAATTGCCAAAAGGGGCACAAAACATGGATGATGGGATAATCATGACGCATAAAGACACGTGGCACTAGCAAACCTGTACGATAGCTATTATCAGCTATCATCAAAACCTCTGCTCATACCAACAAAGAGACAAACTCTATACAGACTGATGATTTAATGACGATGCATCGTCGTGTTTTTGTTGTGGTTCTCGTCTTCTGCCTTGATACAAAGCACCAAAGCTTGGCATTCATATGCACTGGGCTCACATTGGGCACACAGAAACAGAACCGTCGACAGAGATGAGACCAGGGGGTATGTCTGCCTTTTCTTTTTAGGGGCCTGCAGTCAAGTCGACAGCTGGAAGCTGACCCGAAAGCAGTTATATGTGGAAACCGACATCAAAGCAGCCCAAAGGCAGTCAGAGACTTGGCCGCGCGATCTCCAGGAGCAAGTTCTTCAACCGCGTCGCCGCCGGGACGACCACGGAGGGCGAGGCCGAGGTGGTTGTCTATGGAGCATCCAAGTTTTCCCCCAGAGGCAATGGTGAGATCGCCGTTCCAACGTCTCGGGCGTACCAGGTGTGCACTCAGTGCTTCCGCACTGTCCTGGTTGTCGAGTTCTGAACGACCCTCGTGCATGCCGAGACGAATGGGATCCTGACAAACGTACAGATCCGGAATCGGACGGTCGTGCCGATCTCTCGCACGTCCCAAGCGGGCGCCCACCGGGCCGCGCCGATGCCGGTTGACCAGTTTCGCACGACCCGGGTGCCCAGACGCATGTGGTCCTGAAACCTGGGCAACGCCGGTGCCAGGGGACTGCGGCTCGAAATTTGCTGTGCTGTGATGCTACCAACGGCAAGTTCGTGAACCGCGATCTCAATGCCGCGTTGACCATCGAACGCTACCTGGCCTCGCTGGTCAGACCGACAGCGCTGTGCCGCAACCCTCGGCAAACTCCATTGCAGCTCGCGGTCGGTAAGCTCATCTGACGATGAACCGAATGCGCGCTGCCTCCGTGGTGGACACTGGGGTGCAACAGGGAGGGTATGGCGTTCGTCTTAGGTCGTCTCAAGAGAGTGCCTGTCTGTTCGTAGACCAGTATGACTATCAGCGACACGGTGCTCATCGTAGCCGGCTCGGGCGTTCTGGCGGTAGAACGGCGGTCGTGGCCAGCGGCGCCGCAGGATCAATGAAAGAGCCCCTTCCCAGAGACCGAAGCGACGGCCAGAAAGGGCGGTCGGTCGGCCACTGGCCCCGACGAGCGCCCTCGGCCGAAGGCCATGTCCGCCAAGGTGGGGGGGCCAGTCGCAGGCCGGTCTCGGCGTCTGCACATCTCACCCCCTTCCCCCTGCCGAGCTTATGAGCCTACGCCAGACATTGCATCGTCCTGCCACGACACTCTGGCGCGGCGGCGTCGACATCAAACGTAATTACTGTATCGCCAGCACCATGCGACCCGCTCATCTGCGGGTTCAACACGGTCTCCATGTACTCGCCTCAGGTCGCAGAAGCGCTCTTTTTTATCTTCCTGTCGCAAATTTCGCATTGCGGCGAGGCCACCTCTCGGACATCCTATGCAAACTCACTCACCCTCACCTCCTGGGCATCTTGGCATCACGGCCACGGTCACACGACTCATATCTTCCTTGTCCGCCTCACTCTTTGATTGTTTTTTCATTTTACAACATTCCACGGCGATAACGTGCATTGACTCGTCTTCATCGTCGACATTGTCGCCGACACTGTCTCTTCGTCTTCACATTTCGTCATCTCGCTATTTTGGTATCCAGACGACCGATAAACCCAACATCGAGACCACTCGGCAGATTACGGCCTCTCGCCGTTTGCTGAACGTGGCAGCTTGCCTCTGTACGGCCCCTCCTTCACCACGGCCGCTGGTTGTCCCCCCATTTGGCCACGGCATCTAAACATCAGCTTTCCTAGATTCGGCCCTCGTCGGACTCTGATTTCCAAGATTAGTACACGTCTGTTGTGCCGCATCACGACCACGTCATCCCCACCCGATACCCTGAGACGACCTCGCAACTTTGCATCAAGCAACAAGGAATAAAACGGTGGCGACACGACACGACCGCATTGACCTGACCCACTAAGGAACACGTCGTTCTCTGTCATTGTTGCTGCTGGGGGTGGTGTTGCATCATCGACATCATCCGCTTCAATATACCCCGTCACGTCTTGCAGAATCAGTGGCATAGCGACAACGGGACATTCCTCGGCTGGGCTCATCTCCCCCGACTTGGCGGGGTCCACGTGGACGCTCCGACTTATCACGGATGGCGTCCTCGGCCCAGGCGTCCTCGGCCCAAGCGTCCTCGGCCCAGGCCGCTTCTGCTGTCCCGCCGATATCGGGGCTCTCAACGATGTCTGTATCGTCCTCCACGTTATCGCTACCGCCGACCACCCACGATGCCAGCAGCGCCAGCGCCGCGATTCCCGCAGCCGCGGCCATGGCATCGACCCCCGCAGCATCTACGGTGGCCACCACACCGGTCCGCAACCCCTTCCATGCCACCTTGATCAGCAGCAACAGCAGCAGTGACAGCAGTCGCAACGGCAGCGTGAGCAGCCGCAGCGTGCCTGACAACGCGGCCGGGGGTTCCCGCGCCGTCTCCCCATCGGCCGCACCATCAGCGACCCCATCGGCCGTTCCTTCAGCCGTCCCGTCGATAGCGCCGTCGATAGCGCCGTCGGCAGCACCCTCGGCAGCACCCTCGGCGGCAGCATCACCAAAGCCATTTGCAGCGCCATCTGCGTCGCCCTCGGCCTTGTCGTCCGCAGCGCCCTCGGCCGTGCCGTCAGCCGCAGCATCCCCCAAACCATCCCCAAAGCGTTCCGCGATGCCATCCGCGGCGCCATCCGCCGCGTCATCGCCCTCCACCACGCGGTCCTCACAGCGCCGGCAGCGGTCGCAAGTGCCGGCGTCGTCGTCATCGGTGGCGTCCGATACCGCTCCCCCACCGTCCTCGCGCCCGACCAGTCGCCAAGCAGGGTCGCGGACCAAGAGCAGGGCGCGGCCGCCACCAACGCAGGGGATCCTTGACATGAGCACGGTTGGTCCGCGGTTTCTGCCGCCGGTGGCGCAGCCCGACGGGTCCACGGCTTATCCGGAGGACGAGCGGGACCGCCCGATGCCCGCCTCGATCTTTAAGCTGCCTGCGTGCCCTATCTACCGTCCCACCGACGAGGAGTTCACGGACCCGATGGCGTATATCGAGTCGATCCGGGACGAGGCGGAGAAAGCCGGAATCTGCAAGATCATTCCGCCGCGCGGGTGGAAGCCGACTTTCAGTCTGGATATGGCGAACTTCCGGTTCCGCACGCGCATCCAGCGGCTAAACTCGATGGAGGCCTCGAGCCGCGTCACGCTCAACTACCTGGACCAGCTGCAGAAGTACCATACGCAGCAGGGACGCGGCGCGGCATTTACCCGCATCCCGGTGCTCGACAAGAAACCCATCAACCTTTACCAGCTCAAGAAGCTTGTGGATGCCGAAGGCGGCCACGTGGTCACCACGAGCAAAAAGCGCTGGGCTGCGATCGGTCGCTCGCTTGGCCTGGGGGGACGCACCTGCACCAGCCTCTCGCACAGCGTGAAGCTGATCTATGCGCGTTGGATCGCGCCCTACGAGGATTTTCTCTCGAAAAACGACTCGACACGCGTTGCAGCCAACCCCGTGCTCGACACGCACCAACTCGACCAGCGCCAGACCAAACGATTGCGCACGCAGGCGTATCAACAGCAGCAGCAGCAGCAGGAGCACGCCGCAGCCACGCCGCATGCGCGGCCGGCTGCCAAGTCCAAAGTTTCGGGAGAGGCGACGGACGCGATCGCGGTGCCGGACCTCTGTGAGATATGCCACCAGGCGTCCGACGAAGAAAGTATGCTGCTCTGCGACGAGTGCGACCGCGGGTTCCATCTGTACTGCTTGGAGCCGCCCCTGAAGTCGATTCCCAAGAGCGATTGGTACTGCATGGACTGCCTGCGGTCCTCGGGCGGCGACTATGGCTTCGAGGATGGCAAAGAGCGCTCCTTGCCCAATTTCCAGAAGATCGCCAACGGGTTCAAGCAGAAGTGGTTCCATGAACTTGCGGATGAGAAGGGCCATGTCCATGTGGCCGAAGACCAGATCGAAAAAGAGTTTTGGCGACTCATTGAGAGCCCTTACGACGATGTCTCGGTCGAGTATGGCGCGGACTTGCATAGTTCACGGCACGGCAGCGGGTTCCCGACGCCGGAGCGGCAGCCGCTCGACCCTTACGCGAACTGCGGGTGGAATCTCAACAACGTCTCCATCCTGCCGAAATCCCTGCTGACGTACGTGCGCAATGATGTCAGCGGTATGATGCAGCCGTGGCTGTATGTCGGGATGGTCTTCTCAACGTTCTGCTGGCATACCGAAGACCACTTTACGTATTCGATCAACTACAACCACTGGGGCGACACCAAAACATGGTATGGGATTCCCTCGAGCGATGCCGACAAATTCGAAGCGCTGATGCGGACGTCCACGCCCGAGCTCTTTGAGGAGAATCCAGATCTGCTGTTCCATCTGACGACGCTCATGTCGCCCGCGCATCTGCAGCGCCATAAGGTCAAGACGGTCTACTGCCACCAGCGCGCTGGCGAGTTCGTCATGACGTTTCCTCGGGCCTATCACGCTGGTTTCAACCAAGGCTTTAACTTTGCCGAGGCCGTCAACCTTGCGCTGCACGACTGGCTTCCCTATGGCCGGCAGTGCGTGCAGCAGTATGCCACCTTTTCGAAGCAGCCCGTCTTCAGCCACGCCGAGCTGCTCCTCGCCGCGCTCGCCCAGCCGGCGGCCCTGCGCCGCTCCGAGGCGCAGTTACTGCGCCAGGAGCTCGTCGCCCTCATGGAAACGGAGCGCCGGGATCGCGAGCAGCTTCGCGCGCTGGTGCCGGCCCTGCAAGAAGTCACGCAGGAGCGCACGCCGCCGTCGTCACCCTCCGTGGGGCCGCCCACGCAGCCGCCGGCGCCCACGCCGGCGATGGTCATGGCCGCCGCGGGCCCGGCGGCCGGTGTGGCGGCGAACGCCGCGAGCCATGCGCCCGCGTCACGCATGGGCGCGGGCATGAAGCGGCTGGCGGGCGCCGCGAGCGTCGCGGGCGACGACGAGGAAGGCTGCATGTTCTGCCACGCATCGCTCTTCTGGAGCCACGTCGTCTGCACGGGCTGCGGCGATCCCTCGCGCATGGCCTGTCTGCGGCACGCGGCGTCCCTGTGTCCGCTGGCCATGGCCGCCGCGCGGGGGATGAAGCGCGAAGGCGCGGACGGTCGTGCGGACGCCCAGGCCGGCTCTCATCCGGCCGAACACCGGCTGTGCCTGGTCGAGACGATCAGCAAAGCCACGCTGGAGCGGTCCATGGCCGCCACGGATCGCATTCTCTCGCGTCCGCATCCGTGGTATGAAAAGCTGCAGCAGATCCTCCTGTGTGCGGAGCGCCCCAGCCTGGGCGCGCTCGCCATCCTCTTGCGTGAGGAACTGCCGGTCGCGCTGAGTCAGCCCGCCGTGGACGATGACGCGGAGAGCGATGGTGCGGTGACCCGCACGATCAACCCGGCGGATGTGGAGACGCTGCGTACCTTTGTCGAACGCGCCGAAACGTGGGTCCGCCGCGTCTCACGCTATCTGACGCATATCTGGAAAACGGCGCCGGACCTCAAGCGGCCCACGGATACCTTTTTCGCGAAAGCCGGACGGACACATTTCAACTACGGCGATTTCGCGGCGTTCGCGAGCGAGTACGATGCGATGCCCTTCGACACGCCGATCGTTGAGCCGTACTTCCGCGTGCTCCACGCCATCCAAGAAGAAATGGCCGCCACCCAGCACTTTGTGCAGAACGCGACGTCGCGGGCGGACGCGAGCACCGATGCCGAGGTCGACCAGATGACGGCCCAGGCGACACGGTTGGGCCTGAGTGATCTGCCGACCCTCCGCGTGCTGCTCGAGTGGCGCGAGCGCATGATGCTGCTGCCGCGCTCAAAGGACATCTGGACGACGCTTCTCAACGACGCCGTTCGATATGTCGATCGCACGGTGCCGGGGCCCGACGCCCCCGGGTCTGCCTACCACGTGGCGTATGACTACGAGACGGTCCAAGCGCACCTCGTACGCTGCAAGGAGAGTGGCTTGGACGGCCAGATCCCGTGGATCCGCGATCTGACGGACGCCCTCGTGGAAGCGAGCAAGTACAAGAAGCGCGCGCTCGAGATGCAGAAGCGGGAGCGCATGCATCCCTACGAGGTGGCGCAGTACCTGGGCGACGTCTGCGCGGGCGAGGGCTGGCCGTCGTCGCACGTGCGGCTCGCCATCCCGATCCCGGCCGAGACGCTCGCCACGATGCAGCGTGCGTACGACCGCGGCCGTGCATGGGAGGCCCGCAAGGACCACTACGTCGTGCAGACGCCCGTGGTGCCCGGCGAGATGCGGTCGACACCCTTCCAGTGGAACCCGGCGCTGCGACCACCGCTCCCGGCGCCGGGGGCCCCCAAGGCAATTCATACCAAGGAGCTGCGCGATCTGTTGGTGGAAGCGGGCAAACTCGCGTACCGCCCGGCCTGCGTGCCGTTCCTGCTCAGCGAGCAGGCCGCGTTCGCCGGATGGGTCCATGTCTGCTCGAAGGCCCTGCCGTGCGGCGCCCTCAACAAGTCCATCGCGACGATTCTGCACGAGCTGGACAGCCACGTGACGGCGTGCACGGTGCGGCCCGACGCGCTGCGCGCGATGCCGCCGGCGCAGCGGCCGATCTGCATCTGCCACGCGCCGCCGCCCCCGGAGGCGAAGCCCACGGGCCTCATCCGGTGCGACAACTGCCGCATGCGCTACCACCTGGCCTGCTTGCGCCTGCCCAAGCGGCTGCCCAAGAAGCAGGCGAACGCGCTGTTCATCTGCCCGATCTGCGATGTGACGCAGGTCTTCTGCTCGCCGGGCCGCCGTGCGGATCTGACGGACGTGAAGGAGATCGCGCAAGCCTACGACCGCCTCGCCGTCGGCGTCCCCGAAGGCCCGCTGCTTGCCAAAGTCATTGCCGACGTCGAGCAGTGGGCCGCCGACCTGACCGCGTTCCTCAAGCAGGCCGAGGCCGATCCGCAGCCGTCGGAGGATCAGCACTGGCGCGTGATGACCTGGCTGCGCGGCGCCGAGGGGCTCGCCATCGAGGTCCCCGACCACGTGTACGACATGCTCCGCGCCCTCGTGTACTCCCGCTACCCGCCGGCCGATCCGGGCAGCGACACAACCGTCATGACCGCGGCGCCGCCCGCCAAACCCGCAGCGCGGTCGGCGGCCGCCACCACGGCGGCGACAGCCGCAACTGCAGCGGCAGCGATAGCTGCGGTGACGGCCGCCGCGACATCGACCGAGGTGAAGCCTCTGGACGCGGCGCCTTCCACGGATGTGACGACTATGGTGACAGCGCCCACGACGTCGACGACGACGGCACCCACGCCAACGACAGTGACGGCGCGAGAGCCCGTACTGTCCGCGCGACAGACGTCGGACACCGCGCCACTAGCCACGCCCGTGGCTGCAATGCAGCCGCCGCCGCTGCCGCCGGCGTCCACGCCCGCGCCGAGCCCGCCGGCGGCGCCGCCGTCCATGCCACCTGCACCGGACCACCCGGAGCCGGCCCCGCACCCCGCAGCGCCCGTCCCGGCGCCAGCATATGCGCAGCCTTACCGGCCGCCGTATCCGTCTCATCCAGCGCCCCCGGCACCGCCCCCCGAGCTCTACCCGCACTATCCGGAGCCGCACCACTCGCACAACGCGCCGTATCCGCTGTCGCGGGAGCACTCGCCGGTGCGGCACCCGCACGCGCATCTGCCGGCCCATGGGCATCCCCACGTGCATCCCCATCCGATGCCGCCTGCATATCATGCTGCTGCCGCCGCCGTGCCGCCGCCGCCATACCATGCGGCCGCCGTCGCCGCGCCGCCGCAGCACAGCCCCGTCCACGCGGCGCCCGACCGTTCGGTCCACGGCGACGTGGTCATGACCGACCACCACCCGGCGACGTCGTCCGTCGCGTATCTGCCGCACCAGCAGCCGCAGCCGCAGCCGCAGCCGCGGGACCCGCCCGAGCCGCTGTACTGCGTGTGCCGGCAGCCGTTTACGGAAGGCCGGCCCATGGTCCGCTGCGACCACTGCGCGGCGTGGTACCACGCTGCCTGCGTCGGCATGGACCCGGCCGCCTTCCATTCCAGCGAGCCGTGGATGTGCCCGCCGTGCGCGCAGTACGGGCCACCCTCGCATGGGCCGCCGTCGCACCATCACCATCATCCATACCATCACCCCCATGCGATGCCGCCGCCGCATGAGACCATGTAATACCAGCTGTCGCTGTTGAATATCATTAGACGATGATGCGCTTCTCCCTCCGCCGGGTGGACGCGGCCTCGAGCCTCCTCGGATCTTGCCAACCACGGGGTCCGCTCTGCCATGCGCGCGTCGCTGGGCTTGACCTCGGCGTGGTAGGCTAGAGGCGGCAAGCACCGTACGCCACGGCCGTCTCGCTGGATGGTCGGGCGCGGCACGGCGCGGCGTGGTGCTGCGTGGCGCAGCGTTCCTTTCCCGGCGCCGCCGGCCGTGGCGGGCGCCGCCGTGCTTGTTGTCCCACTGGCTCGAAGGAGGCGGCCGACACTCCGACACCGCGCATGCGCAGGGAGGCGCCTGCAGGCACGTGGACGGCGCGAGTGCGGCGATCGGGGCTCGCCGGACATCCGACCGCCGGCGCGCGAGCGACCCCGCCCCGACGGCGCGCCTTGAGCTTGATGGGACGAGAGGGTCCGCGGTCCCGCGGGTGGTGCGGGATCTTAGGGTGGTCGGTATGGTCCTCGGGGGCGCTGGGGCGCTGTCGACATTACCGAACGTCGAGGACCGACCACCATCACGGCCACCACCACCACCCAATGCACCGTTCGCACCTCATCCTTGTTAATATTCTGTCTTGCTCAAAGGCACGTGTCCCTGGATGCCGATTTCTCCAACCGCATCGGCTGAGCTGTGCTTCCGCGCCCACGGCCGCTGATCCCGCGTCATCCGTCGTGCCGGCGTCCGCCCCGCGACTGTCACGGCCGCTCCGTGGCCATCCCTCAAGGCAACTCGTCGTTCGATCCGATTGACCTCCTCCGGGACTTCGCGCGCCAGTCCCTCCGAGCAAGCGTCTTATACTGATACGTCACGGCCGCCGTGACGGCGCCGTGACGGCCGTCATTTCCGTTGACCTCCTCTCCGTCGGCTCGTCGTCACCGGCCACCCGCTCATCGGCCATCCGCCATCGGGCTCAAGTGACCCGCGATCGGCGACTTCGTCTGTGCTGGGGCGGCCGTCGCGTCGCATCGCGTCGCGTCCCATCGTGGCGATACCCGCGGCGATACCCGGGGCAAGACCCGCAGCGATGGCGGTCGGGATGGCGGGCGTCTCGCCCCATCTCGAGCAGGAGATGGCCTATGTGCAGAACCAGCTGCGCACGCTGGCGGCGAACCCGCCGTCGGACCTCGCCGCGTGCTTCGCGACGCCCCAGCACGCGGAGCACGTGGTCCACCTGCTCTTCGGGCTGCTGCAGGAGCGCCAGCGGGCGCAGGCGCGCGCCACCGAGAGCGCCGAGTCAGCGCACGACCTGCAGCGGGGTCTCGAGGAAACGACGCATGCGCTGACGCAGTGTCAGCAGCAGCTCGAACGGTCTCGCGCCGACGTGAAGCGTCTCACGCGTGCGTGCAGCATGGCCCAGGAGCAGTATACGCAAGCAGCGGCCGACTTGGCGAGCGCGCAGGACGCCGCCAAGCGCGCCACGGGGCAGCTCGCGCAGCTCCGCACGCAGCACCACCACGACGTGCGCAAGCGCGACGGCGAAATCGAGGTCCTCAAGGCCAAAATCCGCAAGGGCCTGCCTTCAGCCGCGGCCGTCCAGATCGATGGCGGGCTCGCCCCCACGCGCCGGCGCTACGGGATCCATCCGGCCACGGGCCTCCCGACCAACACGTTCATGAGCACGGCGCATCCAGCCATGAACGGCTCGGCGTCGGCCTCGTCGGCTGCAGCGACACCGCAGACTCATCCGGACGACAGTCTCGTGTATGCGCCGGACCCACACGCGCTGTTCGACGAAACGCTGCAGCAGCAGCAGGAGCGTGAGCACGAACTTGTGCTCGAGCTGACGGCTCTCAAGCAGTTCTGCTTCCATACGTTCGAGACGCTCGCAGAGATGGCCGAGTCCTATGCCCGGGCGACCGCGACCGCGACCGGTGAGCACGATGGGGACGGCGTCACCGAGCGCGAGCGGCTGGACGCGCTGCACCGTGTCGCACCGTCCATACCGGCGGACGCGTACCAGCTGCCGTTCCACCTCGTCGAGCAGAACCTGAACCAGCGGCTGCACGTCTATCTGGCAACGATGCACGAGATGTGGCACGTCATCCAGGCGACGCCGCCGCCGCCGCCGGGCCCCACCCCCGAGGAGACCGCGACGCGCGAAAGCCTCGAGGGCCAGATCCGCGTCTGCAAGGAGATCATCCGCCAGCAGGAACAAGTGGTCGCCAACGTCCTGCAGCTCCAGGAGCAGTTCGCGCAGCAAGGGCAGACGCCGCTGCCGTACACCGGGTTCGCGGCGGAGACGATCGATGCGCTCGAGGACCTCGAGGGGCGCACAGAACGCCTCGCGGCGCGCGAGCGCCGTCTCCAGGAAGAGCGCGACCGCTTTACCGAAGCCGCGATCCGGCTCGGCAAGGAGCGCGTCCATCTCGACCGGGAGCGCGCCGCCTTCGCCTCCCACGAGCGCACCATCGCCGTCCTCGCCGACTTGGCCCGCGTCACAACCGAGAACCCGCCCCTCGAAGCACCCGCAGCGCCCGTAGCGCCCGCGGCCTCGTCGCCCCGCCGTCGCCCGGCCACGAGCCCGCGGCGGGACCCGGACGCGAACGCCTTCACGTCGCCCCGCCGCGGTTCTCCGAGCCGCCCGGCCCTCTCACCGCAGGCCGCAGCGCCGCGGGACCGTCGGTCGACATCGCCGTCGCCGTCCCCGGCCATCGCGCCCGCCACGCCGCGCGCCGTGGCCGCTGCGCCGCCGTCGAATGGCATGCGCACGCCGCGCGCCCATGCCACCGCGCTGCCGCCGCCGCCGGCCGCCGGATTCAGCACGCCGGGGCCCGCGACCGCCTTGTCGGCCGCCGTCTCGGCCACCACGACGGCGGTCGCCGGCGCTGCCCGGCATGACGGCGACGGTGACGGCGACGGCAGCGGCACGGGCGCCGCCGGTCTGGACCGGGCAGCGCCCCCGCCCCCGCCGCCCAAAACGCCGACGCCGTCCGTCTCGTCGCGGCAGCGCCGCCTCGACGTGCCCCCGAGTGCCGGCACGAGTGCGTTGTCGCTGTCGCCCATGATGCAGCAGATCCAGCAGCAGATGATGATGCGGCAGAAGGCCGGCCGGCCCGGCGCGAGCCCCGGCGCGCGCGTGTCGCCGCGCGGCGAGATCCTCTCGGAGATGACGACGTTCGCGTCCTCCCAGCCGCCGAGCCCCATGACGCCCGCCGACCCGGCGCGCGGCGCGCCGGCTGCTTCCTCTGTCGCGACGTCGCTCTCGGCGCGCTTTATGGGCGTCAAGCACCACCACGCTGCTGGCGCCGCCGGCGCTGTGAGTGCCATGGGCGCTATGGGCGAGTCCCACGGTCTGCTCAAGATCGCGGAGGCCGAAGCCGAAGCCGAAGCCGAGGACGAGCGGCTGGAGGCGAGCGGCCACCGCCGCCGCGCGCCCGCCTCGCCGTCCTCGCGCGGCCACGCGCCCCAGACGCCCGCCATGCTCTCGGCGTCGTCCGCCGTCCTCCCGAGCGCGCCTCGCTCACACAGCCACTCGCCGCACGACGACGCCCGCCGCAGCGAGCGCGACCGCGACCGCGGCGGCGCAACGCCCGAGGGCCGCTACCCGCCGGCGCCGGCGCTCCGCTCGGCGATGAAGAAGCCCGCGACGCCGCTGCTCGGCCGCGCGCGGCGCGTGCCCGCCGGCCCGCCTTCGGAGCCGGACGTCTCGGCGCTCGGCGTGACGTACGCGACGGCGCGCGCGCCCGTCCCGGCGTACAAGCGCCTGCCGACGCCGGCGTGGCGCCCTGCGCCCGTCGCGCCGGCCGCGCCGGACCGGCCGTCGGCCCGGCCAGCCGAGGTGCCGTCGTCGTCGCCGCCGCCCTCCGCGCCGCTCGGGGCCTCGCGAGGCCCGGCCGCCGCCGCGTAGCGGGTGATGCACAGCCCCTGCGTGGGACGCCGCGGGTCATTATGCTCAATGGGGAAACTAACTATAATTGGATGATATGTCGCGGAGGTGTTGCGTGGCCAGGCGTCAGGAGGGTGGGTAGCCCGCAGGCGTCGACCTAGGGGGCATGCCGTAGGTCGCATGATACCCCGGCGCATACGCCGCTGGCGGCGGCGGGCCATACGACGGGTGCGGCGCGCCCGATGCCGGTGGCGCGAGCGGCGCGGGCTGCGGTGGCGGGAGCGGCTGCGCGGCTTGCTGGCGCAGCTGATGGAGCATCGTGTCGAGGATGGATGAGGCATGGAGGAACTGCTGGTGGAGCACGTCGAGGTCCTGCTTGCGCGTCGCGACCTGGGTCCGCACCGCGTGGAGGTCGCCCTGCAGGGCGAGCACGGGCATGAGGGCCGCATGGAGCTCGGCCTCGGCCGCAAGACGCTGCGCGTCGGGCGGCGCGCCGGCGTGCGTGGCGGGGAACCGCTGCGCGTGGCGCTGCGAGAGCACCGCGAGCCGGTCGACGGTCGCCGCCGCCGCCGCCGGGTCGAAGCCGTCCACGGGGTCCTGGGCGGGGCCGGCGCCGCCGGCCATCTGGAATGCGGCGCTCGCGGCGGTCTGGAGCATCTCGACGTGGTTCGACGGGAAGATGCCGATCGGGACGGAGCCGTCCGCGGCGGGCTGCGCCGGCGCGCCCTTCCACCAGGGCCCGAAGGTGGTCGCGTCAAAGACGTCGTAGATCTGGCCGTCACGGATCGCGAGCTCGCCCTCCTCACGCGGCTGGAACGGGTACAGCGCGCGCACCTGGAACAGGACTTTGGGGCGGTCTCGTGCCGCGCCGTGGCCGTGCACCGGCGAGGCGGCGTGGCGCGAGGGCATTGCCTCTGCGCCGCCCTGCTCGCTCTGCGACAGAGACAGGGCGAGCGCGAGCTGGAGCTCCTCCTCCTCCTTCTGCTTGGCCAGCATCGAGGCCGTCACGACCTGGGCCTTGGTATGCGCGTCGCGGCTCGGGAACACAAAATTCTGGCGCCGCAGCTGCTCGTAGGCCTCGACGAGGTAGGCGAGCTCGGGCTTCGTGCGGAAGAGCTCGGCCCAGGTCTGGAGCATCTCGAGGATGCGCTCACGCAGCACGGGGTGGCATGCTGCGCTGCGCGTGAGCACCTGTACGAGCGCGTCGACAAAGGTGCGCGAGCTGATCTCGCGGTGCACGAGGCCCGTGCCGTTCTGCACGAGTGCGTTCGCGACGGTCAGCGCATACAGCGCGACGTTGACGTTGCGGTGCGCGATGCGGCGCGCGACAGCGCCCACGATCGCGCGCGCCTCGTCGGCCGCCGCCGACGCGCGCTCGCACAGCGCGATGATCGTGCCCCAGTCCTCGGCCGTGTTCGTCGCGGCCGTCGCCTGCTCGACGAGCTGTGCCGCGGACACCATCGTGCGGGTCGGGTCGCCGACCTGGTTCGGGATCGTGAACGGCATGCGTGCGGGGAAACGGGTCAAGCTGACTGACAGAAACGTGGCGTCGCGGGGTGCGCCACAGTCGCTCGGGGGTCGGCCACCGCCTGCCGACTGCGAGCGTCTCGGAGCGCCGAGTATGAATCAGCGAGCGTCGGCGAGAGTCGGGTAGCGCCTAGTATGATGAGGCGAGCGTCGGGTAGCGTCGGGTAGCTTACCGAGCATGGGAGATCGCTGCACGGAGTATCATCATCAGGATGGCCAGCAGAGGGGCACCAGAGGACAGAGGCGGATCATCCTGCCACGTGTGGTGCGGATGCACACAAGAGGCCCATGAAGGCGGCCCGCGGGACCGCCCCCCGGCCCTGCGCCCCTCGTACCACCCCCGACGAGCGCCACATTCCGGCTCTACAGCTCAAGATCAGCGGCGAGGCGTTGCCGCCGTCGTTCTGACCGACGACGGGGCTTGGCCGAAAGGCACGCGAGACCTAAAAATGGTATGATCGAGAATTACGAGGGGAGCGCAAGATGCCAGATTCATCGCCGTCACCTGAGCAGAACAATCGTCACGGGATCGCCTAGCTTGGTTCTCCTGGAGAGACCGCATCACGACAGGTTCTGCTGATTGGCGAGGCCAAAGTAGATGCCGCGGCGACGGAGCAGATCGTAGTGAGTGCCCTGCTCGGCGACGAAGCCCGCCTTGAGCACGTAGATCCAATCGGCATCCTTGACGGTCGCAATCTTGTGCGAGATGGAGATGCACGTGCGGCCTCGCGCGGCGACGGCGAGTGCGTCCGAGACTACGCGCTCCGAGAGGGCGTCCAGCGCCGACGTCGCTTCGTCAAAGAGCAGGACGGGCGGGTTGCGGACGAGGGCGCGCGCGATGGCGAGCCGCTGCTTCTGGCCGCCGCTCAGGCCGCCGCCGTGGCTCGACAGAATCGTGTCGTAGCCCTGCGGCAGCGCGGCAATGAAGTCGTGGATGTTGGCCGTCTTGGCCGCGGCTTCGATCATCGCCTGCGTCGGGCGGCGTTTCCACCGTGGCACGGCACTCGCGGCGTCGTCGGCGCTCGCGGCCTCCTCAAAGCTCCCGAGCGCGATGTTGTCGCGGATGCTCAGGTGGAACAGGTTGGGCTCCTGGCTCACGACGCCGAACAGCGAGCGATACTGCGGAATGTCGAGCGTCGTGATGTCGTGGCCATCGAACGTGATCGTGCCCATGATGGGGCGGTAGAACCCCTGGAGCAGCTGCATGATCGAGCTCTTGCCGGCGCCGCTCGGGCCCACGAGGGCAACGGTCTGGCCTGGCGAGATCGCGAGATCCAGGCCCGTCAGGATGGGCTGCTCGGGGCGCGCCGGGTAGCTGAAGCGGACGTTCTCGAAGCGGATGCGCGGCTGGACGGTCTCCAGTTTGAGCGTGAAACGCATCACGCCGTGCGGGAGCGCCATGAACGCCTGCTCCTGCGGCGTCGGCTTCGGCAGGCCCGACGCCATCAGCGCGACGCGACGCTGCTGGTTGACCTGGAGCTGCAGCTTCTTGGCAAGCAGCGCTTCGTCCTCGCAGTCATCCTGCGTTTTTCGGTGGATCAGGTCAAAGATATTCGCGGCAGCGCTACCGACCTTGCTGATGTCGGGGAGGCATCCGAAGATGCGGCCGACGCTGAGCATCGTGAACACAATCGCCATGAACGAGATCATGAACGCCTTGAACTCGACCTGGAAGCGGACCGTCAGGCGGCCGCCGTACCAGAACGCGAGTGCACACATCAGGTACATGATCGTCTGGGCGAGCGCGTCAAAGAAGGATGACGAGAACGCAAACGCGCGGCCGATGCGCTGCGGCTTCTCAAGACAGCGGTGGTACGTTTCGACCACATGGGCCTCGCGCGTGAGCGACGCAACCGTGCGGTGGCGGGCCACCGCTTCGCAGGCCACCTGCGTCGCGTCCTCGTAGTACTTGCGGACGGTGATCATGCCCCGCTCGTACAGGTACATGCGCAGCTTGTGCACGAGCACAATGAGAGGCATGGTGCTCAGCAACACGAGACCGAGACGCCACGAGAAAAAGAGGGCAATCGCGATGCCAAAGACGCAGAGCGCCATGAACTCGCCGACGGTCACGAGCACGACGCCGATCAGCGACTGCGCGAGCTGCGGGTGGCTCTGCAGGTTGCTGACCAGCACGCCGGTCGCGTTGTCCTCGAGGTCAAACCACGCGATCTCCTGGCGCAGATGTGCCGCAAAGTACAGCTGTCGGAGTTTTGTACCGAGCTTCTGCGACGCGTACCCAAACGCCATGTGGCGCACGGCGTTAACGACGCTCTCGATGGCGGCGACGATAAAGAACCAGATGATCCACCCGTTGGCGACGCGGCGGAACTCGGCGACCTCCTCAGGCGTGCGGTGCTGGGCAAACAGGTTGCTGACGAGCGAGCCAAACAGGATCGCGAACACGGGCTGCGTCGCGCCAAACACGATCGAGCACAACATGCCCAGCGCGAGCCAGCCGGCTTGTGGCTTGGCCCATCGCAGCACCTGCCGCGCCTGCGCGAACCGCCCGCGCTGCCCAAGCAGCATCTCCAGCTGGGCCGGGTCATCGCACTCGGTCGCGATCGTGGCGGCCGTCACGGCCGCGATCGCCTCTTCGACCTGTTGATTCGTCTGCTGCGGATGCGCCGACGGCGCCTCGGCCTTCGCCAAAGCGTCTGCGGCGTCGTGCGCGCAGTGGGCCGTCGCCTCATCGGACAGCGGCCCCTCGCTCGCGACGCCGACGGCGCCGCCGGCGTGCGGGTAGTGCGCGGGCGCGGCGTGGCCGAGCTGGAAGACGCGGAGCGCGCGCTGCCAGACCGGCCATCGGGCCGCGAGCGCCGTCTGCGGCGGCAGCGACGCCTCACCCGCCTTGGCCGCGTCGCCGCCGTCCTGCGACTCGTCGATTAGCAGGCGGCCGTCCGTCGACATGCGCAGCGGGTACACCGGCGTGGCGGGCAACGCCGACGCCGACGGCGGCGGCGCGAGCGTCTGCTGGGACAGCGAGTTGACCATGCCCGGGTGGGGCTCGGCGGCGGGCGCCACGGCCGCGGGCGCGGCAACACCGGTCGACGGCATCGACGGCGAGGTGATCATGCCCTGCATTATATGGTGAGGCGAGGCGGCCGCCGCCGCCTTGCGCGTCGCCGCCGCGCTCACGCCCACGTTGGCGGTGGCCGCGAGCGTATCGAGCGTCGTCGCCGAGGAGGCGGCGAGCAGACGGCGCGTCTGGGGCCGCCGGTGGACGGGCGGGCTGCCCGGCGGCGGGAGTGGGATGCCCATGCCGAGCGTGGCGGGTGATCCGACCGCGTCGGGCGTGTCGCTCCCGGTCGGCGCGAACGCGATCGACGTCGTGTCGTCGGCGATCGTGACGGTCTTGCCCTGCCGCGGCTGGCCGGGGGTCGCCGCCGCCGCTGCCGCCGCCGTCTGGCTGTCATCGGCCGAGTGGAATAGCAGCACGTCGCGCGGCGGAATCGCCGGGTAGTGCACCGATCCGGACGTCGAGGCGCTGCCGTTGTCGGCCGAGGAGACGGAGCGGCGGAGGCTCGCGACCATGTCGTTGTTGATGTCGGGCGCGGCCGTCGCGGAGCGGCGCAGCGCCATCTCGGCGAGCGTGGAGTCTGGGGCTCCGCGCGAACGGCGGAGCTCGTCGCGTTCGTCCTCAGCATGGATCGAGAGCGAGCGCCGCAGACTCGACAGCATCGCATTGATGCCCAGCTCGCGCTGGCGGAAGGAGCTCGCTTGCGATTTGAGCCGCGGGTGGGGATTCGGACGCGGCGCTGGCGCCGGCGAGCCGACGCCGTCGATCCAGTTGCGGCTCGCGGCACGCGCTTGCCGCATCTCCAGGCTCGCTTTCGGCTTGGCCGGGCCGTGGCCGTGGCCGTGGCCATGGCCATGGTGCCCGTGGTGCCCATGGTCGCCGCGGGGCGTCGCCACAGACTCGCCGACGATGCTCTCGGGCGGCGTGTCGCCGCCCCAGGTGCGGCGATAGACCGGGTACTGGGGCGTTCGGGCGCTCAGACGGGAACGCACCGTGGCGTCCCCGCGCAGCAGCTTCGGATGGGTGGTCTGACGGTGGGAGGCGGGCCGCCCCGCGCCATACCAGACGTGGCGCATGGTGGGCGACGCGGGAATCGCGCCGGGACCGGGGCTCGTGGGCAAGTCGCCGCCGAGCGTCTGGACCGAAATCGCCTGCGACTCGACGAGGTGTTTGTAGACGCCGCGACGCGCGATGAGGCTTTCGTGGGTGCCGGCCTCGAGGATGCGACCCTTGTCCATCACGACGATGTTGTCGCAGCCACGGATGGTGGAGAGGCGGTGCGAGACGGAGATGGTCGTGCGGCCCATGACGGCGCGATCGATGGCGCGCTGGACTTCGAATTCGGACGCCGTATCGAGCGCCGACGTCGCTTCATCGAGCAGCAAGATCCGAGGGTTCTTGATGATGGCGCGCGCGATCGCGACGCGCTGCTTTTGGCCGCCGCTGAGCATGCCGCCGTCGCCGAGGAAGGTATCGTACCCGTCGGTCATCGCCATGATAAAGTCGTGCGCGCAGGCGATCTTGCACGCTTCGATGATCATGGGCCGCTGCTCCTCCGGCGACGCGTGCCAGGCCGGGTGCCCGATCAACCCGTAGGCCACGTTCTGGGTCACCGTCGCGCCGAACAAGACCGGTTCCTGCTGGACATAGCCGATCTGCTGGCGTAGCCAGCACAGCTGGTAGTCCTGGAGCTTCGTTCCGTCGAGCGTGATCGTGCCGGCGTCCGGGTCATAGAAACGCTCCAGCAGCGCGACGATCGTCGACTTGCCGCTACCGCTGACGCCGACCAGCGCACAGGACGTGCCCGCCGGAATTTCGAGGTCAAAGTTCTTGAGCACCTGGACCTCCGGGCGGTCCGGGTACCGGAAGGCGATGCCCTTGAACGAGAGCTGACCCTTCGTCGTCTCAGGACGGTAGCCCGGCGCGTCGGCGCTGACGTCCATCGGCGGCTCGCGGTCGAGCGTCGCGAACAGCGCCGACGCCGCGGTCGTCGCGGCGCTGAAGGCGGTGAGCTCCACCGAGAGACTGCTGATCGCAAACGCGGCCACCAGCACCGTAAAGAAGACAATGACGACGCTGCCAGCGTCGGCGTCGTTCTGGGAGACGAGGCGCGCGCCATACCAGAACCCGAGCGCGTAGCTCGAATAGGTAATGAACGTCTGGAGCCCCCAGATCAGACTGTTGACCGCTTCTTTGCGCAGGCCGTAGCGTTCGCCGCGAGTCATCATGCGGTTGTGCAGACTGCTCATGCGCTTCTGCGCCATAAATGCCGTGATCGTGCGGATCGTGCTGAACGTTTCTTCCGCTAGGTCGGCGGCGCGCGCATAGACGCTCATCTGGCGGCGCGTATACGTGCGCATGATGCTGCCGAGACCCGAGACGACCAAGACCAGCAGCGGAATAATGATAGACAGCACGAGCGCGAGCTTCCAGATGAAGGCCAAGGCGACGACGAAGCCCGCAACAAAAATGGTCAAGTGCATAATGAAGCTCGCCACTTTCTCGCCGGTGCCGTCCTGGACCAAGCGACAGTCGACCATGATGTGGGCGCTGACGGCGCCAGCGCCGACACTGTCAAAGAAACCGACATCCTGGCGCATGACCGCGCGGATATACGCCTCGCGCAAGCGTCGGCCCGTGGTCTCGCTCGTCAGCTTCCAGCAGATGCCTGAGGACGCAAAGAAGGTGCCGATCCCGAGGTAGACGACTTGCAGCGAGGTATGGTTGACGCTGCCTTCGAACGAGGCGAACGTCGACGGATCGAGGTTGCCGAGCTTGTTGATAAAGTTGCCGAACAGCATAATCAGGATCGGCACAAAGACGCCGGTCGCGATCGCGCACACGGTGCCCAGCACCATCAACACGCCATCCAGCGGGGTCGCGAAGCGCAGCAGCACGCGCAGATAGCTGGGGCGATGAACCACGTGGACCATCGGCGCGGCCGCGGGCACGTCGGGCGTCATATCGGGCTCGAGGTTGCCCAGATTGGAAAGCCGCAGATGGACGGGCGTCGGCGGCGCTTTGACCGGCCTGTCCGTCGAGACGCGGGCCATCCCGCCCGGCGCAGCGGCCGTGCCCGACGTGCCCGTCGTGCCTGTGCCAGCAAACAGCGGCTCCGACGCCGCGGCGTGCGAGGCATTGGACGGCATGTGGAGCGTCAGCACCGACGACGGGTCGGTCGAGCCGGGCACGACGGCGGTGGCCGGCGTCGCCAGCGAGGGCTGGGTCGCGAGGGGCGGCGGCGTCGTGTCGGCCGCGAGCTGGCGCAGGGCGAGCGCGCGTTCGGCGGCCGACGGAAGCGCGGGCGTCAGGATCGCCTCCGGGTCCACGCCGCCCGCGGCCGCCGCCGTCTCCGCGGCCGCCGTAGCGGCAGCGGCAGTAGCGACGGCGGGGTCGGCCCGGGGTCCCCGCGGCATGCGCGGCAGCGCGGCGGCGGCGGCCGCCGCCGACCACGGCCCCGCGGGGCCTCCCGGGGTCGCCGGGGCATAGACGGCGCCGGCCGCCGCCGGCGTCTGCGGGTCTCTCCTGCGCTTGCGGCGGAGGCTGACGAACTTGAAGGGGATCCGCGGCACGGGATCGGGCTCGTCGGCCAGCAGCTTGCCGAACTGGTCGGGCCGGACGGCGGCGAGCTCCTTGGTGCGCTGTCGGCGCAGCGCGCGCTGCTGGTGCTCGGCGAGGCTCGGGAGCGGGTAGTGCTGGGGCGTGCGGCACGACGCCGTGTGCGGGTGGCCGCCGGCGCTCGGCCGCGGCGTGGCGGCCGTGATGGCGTCGCCGCCGCCGGGCGCCGGGTCCGCGAGGGCCGGCGGCGTCGCGCCGCTCGAGATGGCGGCAAACAGCGTGTCGGCGCGCGGCGGGTAGAAGAAGCGCAGCGAGGACGCGGCGGACGCGGCGTGGTCGAGCACGGGCGTCTCGGGCGGCGAGACGACGATCTGCGCCGTGGCCGGGAAGTAGCCGTCCGGCGACTCTTCGGAGGGCACGGCGAAACGGCCGCCGCCGCCGCGGCGCGTGGCCCGGGGCGTCGCGGCCGCGGGCGTCAGGCGGGACGAGGTGACGGCCGGCGCCGGCGCTGGCGCGGTCAGGGACGCCCTTCCCCGGGGGGTGCGGTGCGCCGCCGACGTCGACGCCGAGGGCACGGACGGCGAAGCGACCTCCTGGCGGCCGCGCGGCCGGACGGACCCGGATGGCGGCGACGGCGACGGCGGCAGCATGGTGAGAACGGCGGGTCGGACCCGTCTGACCAGCGCGGAGAGGGTCGCCGCTGGGTGGGTCCCGGTTGGTCACGCGCTTTTGGCGACCGCTGTGCGGTGCTGGAGATAGAACGAGGCCAAGGGAGGTGCTGCGCTCGCGTCTCTATGAGGGATATGAACGGATGAGGCACAACGTCCGAAAAGTGCAGCGAAGGCGGCGAGCTGATGATGCGGACGATGCGGATGATGGGGTCGTATCGTGCGCGTCAGAGCGAGACGGCAGATGAGCATGCGGAATGACAGGTATACGACAGGTATACAGGTATACCAGGGGTACGAGCAGATGGGCGGGCCAGACGCGGGGGGCGCGTGTGCTGCGTCGCTTCCGGTGTTTCTGCCGGATCCGCAGGTGGCCGGTATGGGACTCCGTCACTGACGCACCCGCAGCGACGCAGACGCTTGCACGTGGGTGAGACCGATGGGTCGGCCCCGTCAGAAAGCTTGTTGCCACAGGCACACGATCAAGTAGCGCCAGACCCCGTCGTTCTCGTGTCACACTGGTCACGTGTCGTCATACGCTGGTATCACTGCCAAAGACACCGTCCAGCCCCGGATCGGCAGGTTTCCAGCCCGCTTCAGCCCGGCCGCGCCGGCGTCACGCCACAGATGCTTTTGCGGCCACGAAGCCACGGCTGGCTGAAGTCGGCTTCAGGGGGGGCTTCAGGGGCGATAGAAAGGCCAGGGGCGATAGGAGACTTTCCGGGTATATGCTGTCGGAGTCTGGCGACGAGCACGTGGCGAGGCAGGGAATATCGCAATGTCACGCTCACACCGAGGTCTGGACTCGTAGGTGGAGTGCGTTCCGTTCGTCAGATCCATGCGCTACCGCACACGACGCCATATGTCAGCATGATCCGCCGGCACGAGCTCCGAACAGGATCCTCGCTGACGGCCCACCGGAAACGGGTACCAGTGTCGTGGCGCCGTGTCGCTTCGTGGTGATGGCTGCGTCCACTCTTATATCCCATATGCAGCCCTGCGCAGCGCAAGGCCACATACTCCGACCCCTCCGGCTGGTCTGGGGCGGCGAGGCGAAGATGCTGGTGCCCTTGCACCAGCGGTGCCCTTAACTCTCCTATGGCGGCCGGCATCGGCGGGATGTTGCCCACTTTTGCGCGTCTTGCGGCCGCAGCATGTGTGCGCCTAAGCCTTCTTGTCCACGCAAACTGCTCCGCAGCCCCCACGGAGCTTCTCGGCTGAGAAAATCACGTCATGACCGGCAGAACATGCTTAGCTCCCACTTCACCCGCCAGAGAGAGGTGCCATGGGTCCATAGGACGGTCGACGAAAATGTATTCATGCTTGTATACTGCGTAGAAGCTGGGTGCATCCTCGCCGTGGCTTGGCCTCTCGTGCCTCGCGGCCATATAGCGCCGCACCGGTCGACGAATAACGGCTCAAAAGGCATCGCAGGGATGGGACGTTTACAGCAGCTTGAACGAGCCGGCCACCTTGTCGATCAACTCGGGCGGGCCGGGGCCAATCGCCAGCACGGTGTAGGTCGACTCGGCGATCTGCGTGCGGCCCGCGTCACAGATAAGCTACATGAACAAAAAAAAATGCACAAAACAAGACCCGGGTGAGTCCAGGAAAGGGTCGCGGAAGCTTCATACCATCGGTTTATCAAGCAGGGCAGTTCTGGGCATCTGCCACTACGATGGCAGGCCGTATCAGAGGCGGCGATACTACATACCTCCGTAATAAGCCCGAGCGCACGGGCTTCGGCTTGCTTCTCGAAGCTTGACGCGGAGGAATCGAATCGAGACGACCCATCGGGGGTGCCATTGTAGCAGAGAAAGCAGGCAGACCAACGAATCGTCATCGCAAAAAAAGGTGAGTTGCTAGGAAAGTATGGAAGACAAGGTCGGGGCGTCGGGGTTAGTCGTGAAGCCGTCATCCAGGTCGGTGTTGAACTTACAGTTCCTCCTCGCCGTTGCCTCGCAGCACGACCTTCATCTGGCCGCGCTTCTCCCAAATGGCGTTGGCCTGCATGAGTGCATATGGAGAGGAGAACACCGTATGTGTGTTTGCAGGTTTTTCAAGCATTGTAACCATCACAACAGCAAGCAGAACAGAGTAGGGCAGAGGTGAGCAAACGATTCCACTCTAATTTCTCCGGAAGAGCCCCCCGTCATGGATCGACGACAGGCCATGACTCGATGCATCGACGAGACGAAAGCCTACCTCGGGGTCATAAGCGAGCGCGTTTTTGTAGGCGCCGAGACAGGCATGGCCGACCTGCGCCGCAATCTTGCCCTTGCCCATGCCCAAATCGCCGCGGACGATAAAGACCATCTTGTACTGGCGGCCGTACATGCGGTGCGCGATCTTGGTGCTTGGGCGGCGGCTCGAGATGCCGTCGCGGACGAGGCGCAGCACACTCAGCGCCTCCTTGATGCGAGCGTCCGTGGGCGCCGGCGCCGAGACGCGGGCGGCCGCGTCGGCGCCCGCGGCGCGCGCGAGCGGCGTCCCTGCGCTGACGAGCCGCGAGACGGCCGCCGCGGACCCGGCGCGGCGCCCGAGGCGGTAAGCCAGGAAGCAGATCAGCATCGCGAACGTCAGCAGCATCTGCCGCTGGAAGGGCGTCAGCGTGCCGATGCGCGCGAGGGCCGCATGCGTCTCGGCGGCCAGGGCGGCGGCCACGTCCCGCAACGGGCGGAGCGTGTCCTGCATGGGCTGTGGCAGCACCTGCAGCAGCAGCAGCACGAGCGACACGAGCGCGTGGCGGGGTTTCAGGGAGCGGAGCGGAGCGGAGCGGAGCGGAGCGGAGCGGAGCGGAGCGGAGCGGCAGCGCTCGCTGGAGAAGCTAACGGGGGGGATGGCAGCGATGGTCGAGCGTCGAGCGTCGGACGACGGTCGGTAGCGTCGAGCGCGACGAGGATCACCCGCGTTGGCGCAGCGCACGGCTGCTCGTCGCTGCGGCCCCTGCGGCGCTCCATGTCACGCTGGGCTATCGCCGCCAGCGCCGTGATACGCCGCCCGCGCAGCATCCCGCCGGTATGGGCCCGCGCACGGCCCTTTCTTTATCCCCGCGGCGTGGGCGGCCGGACGGCCGGGCAGCGGGGTCCTGTGCGCACGCCACAGTGTCGCCGTCGCGGCCCACGGAGAACAGCGGAGGCCGCGCGCAGCTCGGCTCGGCTCGGCTCGGGGCGACCGCGGTCATCCGCACGCAGTGGCGACGATCGGCATGGATCCGCGCTGCCAGAGGACGCGTGGGGCTCGCCGGGCGCAGCTGGCCGCCGTCGTGGCGGCCGTGCCACGCGTCGGTTGTCGGAGTTTCGCCCGACGCGGCCGCGCCTGGATCCGCAGGTGGGTGGCCCGAGCGGAGGCCGCCGCGCGCCGGCACGTGGCCACGCCGTGGCTTAGCCCTCCCTAGCCGCGTTCCTTCCTTCCACGGCCTTCGAGCCGACGCGACGATCCGTTGACTGGCACGCGTTCCGGGGTCTTGATCGGATCCGTCGCGTCACGGCGCACGCCTCTGCGCCCGTCACCCGGAGGCGCCCGACCCGGCCCGCGGCCCACCTCCAGGTGACCGTGGCGCTCCTGAACTGCATCGCGGCGGCCTCCCGCGTTCAGTATGTCCGCCACCGGCGGCGCCGCCCTCCTGATCCGTCTCGTCGCGCCTGGTCCGCGGCGCATCGCCGTCCGCCGATAGGTCCGCCTCCGCGCAGCGTCATCGCCGCCGCCGCCATGGGCTTCCTCGGCCCCGTCGCCCTCGTCGCCGGCTTCTGGCTGCTCAAGCACCTGCTCTTTCGATACTGGGATATCCCACCGCACCCCGGGTATGGCCGGCCCCTCGCCAGCGCCAAAGCGCGCCGGTCGGTGGGGGACATGCTCGCCCATGCCGTACCCGCATACGGGCTTCCCGGCCATCTCGCCGGCAGCAGTAGCGTCGTCAGTGCTGGCATAGCCCACTTCGGGCGTCTCGGCCGCGACGGCCACGACGACGACGACGATGCACGGCTCCCGGCGCCCAACACGACGCCCGCCATGCGGCACGCAACTCTGACACGCCGCATGAGCGCCGTCTCGGCCGGCGATTTCGAGGGCGACGACCCTGACGCTTGCTACAGCGACGGTATCAGCGGCAGCTACGGTCACGGCCACGGCGGCCACGGCGGCGGCGACGTCTACGGCGGCGGCAGTGGCCGTTATCCAAACAGCGACCCCAGCGTGAGCCTCATGATGGGCATGAGCACGGGGACTTCCTCCGGAAGCGCCGTCGTGCCGCCCAGTGGCCTCTACCATACGCCGCTCACGCTCTTCTACATCGCATCCGGGGGCGCCCGCGTCGCCCACCAGATCTCGTCCCTCCTCGCGCGGCGCCGCGCCCTCGCGCGCCTCACGCAGGCGTTCTACACGCTCGGGGTGGTCGCCGTTGCCGTCGTCGCGCTCGTGGCCTACGTCGTCATGGCGCGCAGCGCGTGGCACAACACGACCGCGCTGCTCGGGCTCGCCACGCCGAGCGCGGGGTTGCCCGCGACGCCCGCCGCGACGCCTGCGCACGGCCTCGCCGCCGGCTGGGCCGACCGCCCGCGACCCGGCGCAGGGTGGCGCAGCACGGCGCTCCGCATCTCCACGGGCTCGCTCTTCCAGGGCGCGACGGCGATGGCGGCCGGCGGCCACCCGACCTCCCAGGACCCGACGGGCCGGCTCGTCGTCACGCTGCTGCCCGGCGTCACGATCCCGCTCGCCGCCGCCGGACACTACGTGACGGCCCTGCTGGTGAGCGGGTGCGTGCACGAGCTGGGCCACGCGGTCGCCGCGGCCGCCGAGGCCGTGCCCGTCATGGCCGCCGGCATGTCGCTCGTGGTGTTCTACCCGGGCGCGTTCGTCGACCTCAGCGTCCCGGCGCTGCGCGCCCTGCGGCCGCTCAACCAGATCCGCATCGCCTGCGGCGGCGTCTGGCACAACCTCGTGCTGGCCGCGGGCATCATGGCGGCGCTCGCGGCGCTGCCCGCCGTCGCGAGCGCTCTCGGCGGCGGGTATACCCGCCTGGGTCCGCTGGACGGCGACGCGCCGTCGGGCGTTGCTGTCATCGAGGTCGACCGCGCCGTCGCCGCGGGCGCCCCCGTCGCGGCCGGCGTGATCATCCGGCGCGTCAACGGGCTCGCGGTCAGGTCCCTCGACGACTGGGAGGTCCTGCTCGCCGCCGCCGCCACGGGGCAGCTCGGCATGCCGCCCGTCCAGCCGCTCCGCCCCGCGGGCGCCGCCGACACGGCCGACGACCGGCTCGACGCGGACGAGGACGCTGCCGACCCGACGCTGGGGTTCTGCATCGCCGCGCACGAACTCGCGGCGACGGCGCAGGCCGCGGACGCTTGCTGCCACCACGATCCCGCGTCCGCAGCGCCGCCCGACGCCGCCGCCGCGGCGAGCGGCTTGCAGTGCTTCCGCCGCGCGGCGCCCGACGCGCCGTCGGCCGACGGCGACGACGACGCAGGCTGGGATGAAGCCACGGTCTCCTCGCACGTCTGCTTCCCGTTGCTGCACGCGGTCGGGGACGCCCCCGCGGCGCCGCCGGACCGCGACGAGGCCGTCAGCGCCGCATGGGCCCCGCGCTGCCGCCGCGCCGCCGCGTGCCCGCGTCCCGGCGACGCCTGTCTGCAGCTCGATCTGCAAGCGACCCGTGCGGGCGGTGGCGGACTGCCCACCGAGCGGCTGCTCGTGCTGGAGCTCGCCGTGCGCGTGCCGGCAATGCCGACGGCCGCGGCTCCGACGGCGGCTACGCAGCGCCGCACGGTCGCGTTTCTCGGGCAACCGAAGCGGCTGTATGCCGGAGTGCGGGTGGGCACGCTGTGGGCACGGCCGCACCGGCACGCCAGCCCCAGCGGGTGGCCCTATGTCGTCGAGCGGTGGCTGCACTTCACGCTGAGTCTGACGCTCGGGCTCGCGTTCCTTAATGCGTTGCCGGCGCATACGCTGGATGGGGAGCACGTGCTGGATGTCGTCGTGCAGAGCCTCGTGGCACAGCAGGTGGCGCCGCAACCCGCACTGGCGACGGCGCGCCGCGCCATCATGGGGAGCACCACGCTGCTGGTCGGCTGGACGATGCTCTCGGGAGCTCTGATCCAGCTCGGCGCCGCTTAATCGCTTGGCCGGCGAAGGTCAACGGTCGACGATCGACCGCCTCCCCAACCTCGTCTGGCCATGATGGGTGACTCGAGCGCACAGGGTAGTCTACGCGTTTAATTTGACTATGTACATAGGATGATACCAGAGAGCGTGCGCGATATCGCCGCGACAACGCCTGGCGGGCAGCACCGCAGCGATGGGGGGGTTGAAGGAGTTCAGCTCCAGCACTCCTGCTGCAGCCGCTTGGTACGCTCCATCTCGGCAATATAGGCCTCGGCATCGTCGGGGGTGCGGCCGCCCGCGACGACAACGACTTGGACGAGCGCGGCGCGGACGTCGCGCGGCATCTGCCCGGCAGACCCGCACAGCATCACGCAGGCCTGGTCCGTCTCGAGGTACTCCCACATGGCGGCGGCCTTCTGCTCGATCACGTGCTGCACGTACACCTTGGGCGCGTCGTCGGCGCCGTCGCGGGAGTGCGCGGTCCAGTAGACGAGCGCGCCGCGGTCGGCGAGAGTAGCGAACGCCGCCGCATCGTAGGCATCGGCGGCGCGGTTGCGCCCGCCGTGGAGGAGGACCGGCGGCTTCATGGGCGGCGTCGAAGCCGTGTGGCGGTCGGGCTGCCCCGCGGCGCCAACGGTGAGGGCCTGGACGAACCCCCGGAGCGGCGCGAGACCGGTGCCGGTGCCGATCAGTACAACGCGGCGCGCGGTCGGCGGGCGGATGGCCAGCGTCCCGCGGAGCACGGCGGCCTGGAGCCGCGCGCCGGGCTCGAGGGCAGCGAGCCAGCGGGTGCAGACGCCTTCGCGGGGCACGCTGAGGCGCGTGCGGTAGTGCACGATGGCGACGAGCAGGTCGAGAGTGCGGTAGCGCGGATCCTGGGCGGTGGCGGTGGCAGGCGCAAGCGGCATGGGCGGATGCGGCGCGGACGCGATCGAGAAGTGGCGCGGCCGGATGATCCCGAACAGCTCGACCGCATACGCGAGCGGCACGCGGACGGACGGGAAGTCGGCGAGGACCTCGGCCGCGGTACGGCGCAGACGGTAACAGTAGATCTGGAGCTCGTCCTGGCCCTCGGGACTGGCGAACTCCGCCAGCTTCTCGCGGTGCATCTCGTCGGTTGCGAACGACGCGAGCAGCTGGAAGAAGTATCGCGGCGGACGCCCGTCGAAGTCCAGGAACCGGCAGAGCCCGCGCAGAGTGCGCGCGGACGGGCTCGCAAGGACGGCCGGGACGAGCGGCGGGACCCCGAACGGATTGGCGCGCGCGCCCGCGGCGAGCCCCGGCTCGGGCACGAGGGCGACCGGCTGGTCCGCGAGGTCGGTCCATCCGCAGAGCGCGAGGAACGCGTCGACGCGGGCCGCCGGGTTCTCGGGCTGCACCACCAGCACGTCGCCCGGCAGATGCGCCGGTGCGTCCGTGGGCAGTGCGAGCGTGAGCAGACGCGTGTCCTGGAAATGCGATGCCGGCGTGATGCGCGTGTTGTGGGTCAGCGTCGCCCACACCGTGCCGGGACCGCACGCGGCGGCGGGCGAGGACGGCGAGACGCCGTCATCGGGTATTGGTGGTGGTGGCGGCGGCGGCACCGACGCCGAATCGGTTGGTGATGATGGGGGCGGCGCGTCCCGCGTCGAATCGAGCTGGACGGCGACCACGGGGGGCAGCACGACCGTGTCCGGGAGGATGTCGCGGACGGGCACGTGGGCCCGACGAACGGCGGCCTGCCAGAACGCCGTCTGCCACGGCCCGAGGGCGCCGTCGAGCCCGAGAAAGTGCTGGTCGTCGCCGTCGCCGCGGTCGACCACGGCGTGCGCGCCGAGCTGCGCGAGCCGCTTGTGGAGCCGCTTCGCAGCGTAGTTGAAGTGCGGATACGAGCTGTCGCCGAGACCAAAGACGCCGTACGCGAGGCCGCGGAGCGCGTCGGCGGGCAAGGCGCGGCGCATCAGGAACTGCCAGAACCGGCGCATGTTCGCGGGGGCATCGCCCATGCCGCACGTGGCGATCACAAACAGCGCCAGCCCGGCGTCGGGCAGCCGGGACTTGTCGAAGGCATCGAGCGCCGCCACGTGGGGGCGGAGACGGTGCCGCCGCGCTTGCCGCGCCAGGCGCGCCGCCACATCCGCCGCCGTGCCTGTCTCGGACGCGTACAGGATCAAGAGCTCGCGCTCTGCGGGGACGGTCTCTGCTGACGAGGGCGACACGGGCGATGATCCTGATTGAGCGGCCGGAGGCGGCGCGGGCGGCGCGGCGGCGGTCGGCGATTCACTCGGGACGCTGGGTATCCCCGCGGTGGTAGTGGTGGCGGCAACGGCGGCCGTGGCCGCTGACGTGGGATCGGGACCCTGCATTACGGTCGGTGCGGCCGACGCGAATGATGCCAGGGCTGCTGATACTGTCGATGCTGCCGACGGCGTGATCGCAGCCGGGCAGCAAGACGACGGTGCGGACTTTGCGCGCGCGATAGGCGCAGGAGACGGGCGCAACCGCGATGGAAGCGCAAGGGATCAAGAACCGGATCACGACGGCGCTGGATGAACGGATCCATGGACCGGATATGGTGACAGGCCCAATCGGCCATACGGCCTCGCACAACCGCGGCTTCGGCCCGTCGTCGGATGCCACGTGCGGCGGCCACGTGGCGCGTTGTCCCTGGACCGCCGCCGCCGGACGTTGTGCCAGAACGCGTCTCTTCGCCAACACGAAGCCGAAGGCTCACGCGAGTGAGTGTCGCGTCGCTGGCGGTGGTGGCACGGCGGGACGACGGGCCCACACCGAGGCGGACGCCGCCACCCTTCCCGAGCCCTCCGCAGCCCCCGCAGCCCTCCGCTTCCTCGGAAAGCAAAGAAGGCGCGAGGCGCCTTTTCACCACGTCGCACCAGCCCGCGCGATGTTTTGACGATCCCTGACCCGCGTGAAAATACTTGGTTCGGTGGATCGTCCCGCCCACCGGGGCGTTGTCTAGGAATACGGAAATCGAGGAGGTACAAGCGAGGAAGAGAATCGGGGCGATGCGCGGGTATCGCCGCTCACCCAACCAGGAAAGCGGTGGCATCGCATCGCGGCGCCTGCCGAGCAGAGACGGAGCAGACGGAAGGCACGGACTAGACCTGTTCCTCGGCCTCGACCGACGCGACCATCAAGGTGGCTTGGGAGGCGCATTTGTCGACGTCGGGGCCGTTCCACCGGCCCGAGCGGTCTTCATACTTCTTCGCGTCGTCAGCGGCTTCGAGATCCAGGATGTCGGTGCTGCGGGCGGTGGCCGCGTCGTCGCTATGAGCGGTGCCGTCGCGGTTCGACACGCCGGGCGGCGCGTCGTGGGGCCAGATGAACGTGAGGAGCAGCAGCACCGCGTCACACAGCATCACGAGCGCATAGTTGACCATGGCCGCCGGGTCGATCGGCTTGGCCGTGGCGGCCGTGGCCAGCGCGAGGGTCGCAACGGCAAACATGCCGCCGGCCATGTCCACGACAAGGAACGAGCGCGCGAGGCCGTAGGTGCTGCGGGCGCGGATGACGGCGACGTACTGCGGCACGAAGCCGCCCACGAGGATGACCACGCTCAGGTAGCCGAAGGCCTGCGTGACGGCGGGCGGCCCCCGCCGGCAGGCGACATAGAGCGCGTACTCGAGGCCGCCGGTCAGCGCAATGAGCACGCAGATCGCCGCCACGTTGCGCGCGCGCGTCGTCAGGCCGTACCGGGGCTCATAGTGCCACGCGAGCCCGATGCAGAGAAACCCGCAGAGCGCAAAGATCTGGGGCTGGATCAGCAGCGCGATGGGCAAGTCGAGGGCAAACGAGGTGGACCCGAAGAAGGGGACCCAGAAGATCCAGATCGCCGTCATGGCCACGCTAAAGGCGCCCTGCCGCTTCTGCTGCCACAAGCTGTAAGCCTGCGGCAGCAGCTGGAACGACCACAGCACGAGACTGAAGTAGCTGCAGACTTCGGAGCCCACGTGGGCGGCATGCGGCGAGATCCCCATGACGGCGACGCAACACGGGTGCAGCAAAAGTATGAAGCAAAGCGCCCGTGTCAAATCTGTGAGTCCGTCCCTGTAGATGCGCGATGGAGGACCGCGGGGTCGGGATAGGTTAGACGAGGTGCGGGCGATGGGCTGACCGGATCTTCTTCGGGGGAATCCGGGACATGCCACCTCAACACCACGTGGACCCGCCCGGGGCCCGGGGCCCGAGACCTGAGGGACGCCGGTTCGAAGATCGGCGACGAGCCAGCGCTGGCACACCCTACAGCCGAGCGGAGGCAGTTCTTTTTATGCTGAGTACGAAGTTCACGCGCACTCAAGTCCACCAGAACGCCCTTTGAGATGGCTTGATGCTTGCAAGCGGGACGGCCGTGCTCATGCCGACCTGCTCCGGGAGGTGAAGCAGCGGCGGGGCGGAGGTATGCGGGTCTATGGGCGGGTCTATGGGCGGGTCTATGGGCAGGTCTATGGGCAGGTCTATGGCGGGTGTTTGCGGGTATATGCGGATGTTTGCGGATATTTGCGGATGTTTGCGCGTGTTTGCGGGTACCAGTACGATGGGCAGCGCTCGCAAGAGGAGGAACGGCCTCAGCCTCATGCGAGAACAACAGACGTGGAAGGCAAGGGACCCGAAGGCAGCAACCATGCGCGGGGGGTCGCGATGCCACCACCATGAAGCGCCAGCATCCGCACAACAGCCACGAGTCGAGAAGGCGGGAGCGGGGAGCGCATCGGCCCGTCGAGCGCAGGCGCTTGCGTTGCAGTTGCGCTGCAGAAGGCGTTCACGTCGCCTGGCGGTGGCGGCCAGCGGCATCCAGCGGCATCCATTTGGCGGCGGCGGCGGCGGCGGCGGCAGCGTTGACGGATCGCGAGCGCCCGTGAACGTCTGGGCTTCCTGCAAGCGCCCGTGGATCCATCACACGACCCGGCCGGCAGACGCCGTGCCCGCTGCTGGCGGCCGCCAGCGGCGGGCACGGACCCTCGCCGCCCGCCAACGGGGCATGTCGGAGCATCCTCGGGCGCTCGCCTCGCTGCTCCACAGCGGCCTCCGGTCGCCACCGGCCGTTTGGAGCTCCGATGGCGCCGGGCAGGTCGGCCTCGGGCCAGCCGACCGCTCTCGGCGCCGGCGCGCAGACGGCCTGGCGACCCCCGCGGCGCGCATCGTGGGCCTCCGTCGTCTGCCACCCGTGCGGGAAGCTTCCATACTGCGGGCCGCGCCGAGAATGGCCAGGAGCAACAGAGGGAACGTCGGGCGCGATGATCCCTGAAACTCAGCAGCAGCAGCAGCAGCAGTCGCAGCGGCGATGGAGTGGGCTTGCTTCCTACTTGGCCCGTCCACCCCGCACAGTGGGGGCACCTCCTCAGAAGCCACGACGGCCGAGCTTCGACGCGGACCTGCGAGAGCGAGAGAGAGAGAGAACCATGAGGTTCTCGAGAGACCGACGGCTGCTGCGCAGCACCCTCTGTCAGGGGTCATATCGGCCCTATTACCGGCCCTCACGAGCCCGTACGAGCCACCGTCGGACTGATGGACCGTCCGACGGGTGCCGTCTCACGTCGAAGCATGGCACTAGCGTCGACGAGCATCAAACTCCGCTGTCACCAAACCATGGAAGCGATGGAAAGCGGCGGGTCGAACGAGCCGGAGATGGCGGCTGCGACGGCGGCAAACACCGACACGAGCGATCGAGCGCCGACCCCGGATCAGCAACCCATGAACCAAAGAAGAAGCGCTCACGCCGACGCTCGGCACCGCCGCCGGTGCTGCTGCGCCCCGTTGCTGCTCGAACCCACCGCCCAGCACCAAGCCAGGCTCCCGGCCCGGCGACCGGGTCCGTTGGCGCAGGTCCCGCGGGAGGGTTCGAGAGGCGTCGCGCAAGGGCATGCGCCAGCCGCTCGCGCCTTCCTGATGGCCGTCTTGTCCGATCTCTGGGAGCATCAACAGAACGGGAGAATATTGAATAAATAGAAGAACGGGCGCGTGCCGGCGCCATGTGAAAGGAGAGGGGAAAGCGAGAGGGGAACGACAAAGACAACATGAGGCATCACATCGCCAGGCGCGGCAGACCCCGCGGACGACGCCAGACCACGGTCGGCAAGCACGCGCCGGACGTCGACTCGTCGCGCGTTACTCGTTGTACGGGTGGACCGGCATGCCCGGCATGGGCTTCTGGGCCATCGGCGGCATGCCAGCGCCCTGGGCGGCGCCGTAGGCGCCCATGGGCGGCTGGCCGGTCAGTGCCTGCTGCTCCATCATCTGCTGCTGCTGGTGGTGCTGGCCGGCGGGGCCGTTGACGCTGCGGCCGCGGCCGAGCTGGCGGCGCAGCGTGTGGAACGGCTTGAGGGGCTTGTTGGCCGCCGGGAACGCGGCCCAGAAGATGCACGCCGCGACCAGCGAGAGCACCGTGAGCAGAATCGCGAGGATGATCACCATCGACCACCCGGGGTCGAGGTTGCCGATGTGCGGCGTGGCACGGACCGCGCCGATGGGCACCTCCCAGCGCGACGACGGCTCATGCGTCCGCGTAGCGTTCATGGGCACAAAGTTCGGGAGGTCCACGGTCGTGTTGGCGGGCAGCGGCGCCGGGCTCGGGTTGATGCCCCACGACGTGGGGTTCAGCAACGGCTGACGCGTCGTCGCGGCCATGCCGACCGGCGCCGTGTTCGACATCGTGCTTGAATGCTGACGCGGAAGGGAAGGGAAAACGGGGAGGGAAAAAAGAAGGAGAGAGGGATGATCCAATGGCGGCAGCAGCGAGAGACGGCGTCTCGTCTCAATGTCGACGGTGAGGGAGGCACGTCTGAAATGATACGGCGGCTGTGGGCGAGGACGTCGAACCCGCGTGACAGCCAGGGGGGATGCGTGTCGCTCCGCGACGGAGCTGCTCGCCCCGCCGCCATGCCTCCTGCGGGTGCACTTCATCCAGCACGTTCCTGTCCCGCCGACAACGTGGTGCCGCCATGGTCTTGGCCATGAAACGGTATGCACGAGGGTCGCCGCACTCTTCCCGCCGCCGCCGCTGTCGCATGCCCTCGACGGCGGGCGCGGCGGTGTCGGCCCCACGTTCTGCCGGCCGGCGACACGATTCCCCTTCCCCACCGGGGACGGCGACGGGGACGGGCGAGGGGGGCATGAGGAGCAGCGCATGGGAAGCCGCGGGAGCGGCGGCAGGACGGACGATGGCCGCGACGCCGCCGCCGGTGCCGCCGGGGCCGCCGGTGCCGCCGGAGCCGCCGGTGTCCGTGCCGCCGCCGGTGTGAGTGCCGAAGCCGCTGCTCCGACCCACGCCGAGAGGCCCGCGGCCGCCATGGGCGACCGCCGCCGCCGCCGCCGCCGCCGCTCCTTGCCGCCCCTGGAGCCATCGGCCAGCCGCTGTGCGGCTTCTGGCGCGACAGCGCGTGAAGGTCGCCGCCGCCGCCGCCGCTGCTGCTCCTTTCCCCGTGCCCGTCACTAGGTGCGCGCACGGCTGTGCGCGGTGCTTGCACCACGCAACGCAACGAAAAAGCAAAGGATAAAGGATAAAGCAAAAGAAAAGGAAAAGGAAAAGGAAAGGGTAGCCAACGTATCATCGGGCGCAGCGTTCCCACTCGCTGAGCGCTGCTCCGAGGAACGGTGGCCCCTTGCCGCGTCGCCTCGCTCGCTTGGTCGCCTCGCTCGCTTGGTCGCTTGGTCGCCGGTCGCGCCTGGCCTGGCCTGGCCTGGCCTGGCCTGGCCTGGCCTGGCCTGGCGGTGAAACGTTATCCGCCGTCGCCCAGGCTCCGCATTCGATGATGGGGACAGCGATGCATCGCGATTCAGCACGACGCAGCCGTTACACGAATGGATACGGACTCGGCCAGTCCCCCTATCGACCCGTCTGTCGAAGTACCGTTTCGAGCCAATCCCAACGACTGGAAGCCTATCGATCAAGACGATCGATGACTCGTCGACGGGTCGATGGAACCCTCCCGACCGCATGCGATTGGCGCCGTCCCACCGGGCCCCACGGCCATGCCGCCTCATGCTTTGCCTGTCGGAGGCGCCGGATCTCCACCGATCCTGGGAGCACACGGATCCGCGTGGGCGATGGGCGATGGGCGACGGCGACGGCGACGGCGACGGCGACGACTCGGGCGCTGGGGAAGGGCGCTGCCCCGCGTCGCCGCGGCCGTCCTGTCCGAGCGGCGGGACGCCTCCGCCCCCAAATTAGACGGCCCGCGCGCTGCGCGCTCGGTCCAGCGGCCGTCGGCGCCGTCCGGCGCCACCGCCGCCGGGTGGTCGTGCTGGGCCCGCGGCGCCTGAGCGACGGGAAGCGCCTCGCGGCGCTCGCCTGCCGCCGCGCTGCCACCGACCCGCGGCGCGAAGCCGCCCCTCCTGGGCGAACGCGCGAAGCCCGCGCGCTCACTGCCGACGGGTCGACGCCATGCGCCCGTCGTGCGCGGTCGAGCGGGCCCTCCCAGCCGCCGTCCCAGCGCTGCGCGGCGGTCCGTCGCCGCGGCCATGGACGGCTGGGAACGCGGCCCTCGGCCGTGGGAACGCCGGCGGCGGCGGCGGCGGCGGCCACCCGGCCGGGCGGCCGGCCATCGATGGGATCGGATGGGAGGCCAGCGGAGCAGCGCCAGCACCCGCCGGACGGCCCGGAGGCGGCGCGGCGCCGCCACACTGCCTCTGGATCCCGGGCGACGGGAACGGCCGCAGCGGTCGGCTCGGAGCCGACCTGTCGTCGTCCCGTCCTGGTCCCGGGGGACGCCTCAGCACCGCGGCGGCCCGCGCTGGGTGACGGGCGAGCTCGTGTCCCGACGGCCGCCGCCGCCGCCTGGCCACGCATCGGATCCGCCATCGGCCAGGCCAGGCCAGCAGGCCAGCAGGCCGGCCAGCAGGCCAGCAGGCAGGCAGGCCAGCAGGCAAGCAGGATGGCAGGCAGGCCAGCAGGCAAGCAGGCAGGATGGCAGGATGGCAGGATGGCAGGGGCTCCGACGGGTCGGTTTCGGACAGTACGTAGCGTGCGGGTGCGGTGGTCGGCGCGCGCGGGGAGCGGCCGGCGGGGAGGTCGCGCCGGCCACAGCGCGGGTCACGGCCGTCGGGACGCCATTCTCGCGCGGGCCACGGCCACGGCGGCGGCGGACGCCGACGGCGCGCATGGCCTCTCCGGGGGAACGACGAGTCAGCAGGACGCCGCGGCGGTGTCCGGCGCGGTCACGCCGCGGCATGGCGAGGCGCCCACGCTCGCGGCCGGCGGGCGCGTGACGCCGCGATGGACTCGTCGTGCGCCACAGGCTACCGGCAGGCGGTCAGCAGCGAGCGGCATCGCTTCGCAGGGGCACCACCGCATCATCATCGAGTCGACCGTTGGAGTCATGGCGTCGGCTTCCCCCCCTATTTGATGGGCATCGGCCTCAGTCGCCAGAGGTGCGGTGGGACCGTCGTTTCCGCAACGTTCGTTCAACTGGTGTGGACGAGTGATCTCGATTGGGCCGTTCGTCATCCATCATCATCCCTCGGTTTGGTGGCCCTCACCTCCCCTTCCCCCCTCACCCCCACGGTTGCATTTTCGCCGATCCTTTCTGTTTCGCCGGCACCATCATGGTTTCCTCCTTGTCGCTGGCGAGCGCCGCCGCCGCCGCCGCGCTCTTTCTGGCGGCCGTGCCGCAGGCCTTCGCCGCCTCCAGCGACTCGACGTTGGTCAACCAGTGCCGTTCGGCCAAGTACACCTTCAATGCCGACCGCACGTTCACTCGCTCGGGCTCCGCGACCATCTTCGACTCGTCCGTCGACAACAGCGCGTATGATTTCACGATCGATTACTCGTCGTCGAACGTCGCGTTCCAGGACAAGTCGCTCGTGCTGACGCTGTCGCCGCCCAAGTCCGGCAAGATCGGCGAAGGTGTCCGCGTGTCGCACACGCGGCCCGTGCTCTACGGCCGCATCAGCGCGTCAATCACCGCGCCCGCGGCGTCGTTCGGCGGCGTCGTGACCACCTTCATCACGATGTCCGACGTGAAGGACGAGATCGACTGGGAGATCGTCGGCCAGAGCGCGACGACGGCGCAGTCGAACATCTTCTACCGCGGCATCGAGGAGGTCGGCATCCACGGCGGCACGCACGCGCTGGGCGGCGCGACCTCCGCGACCCACGTGTACACCATCGACTGGAAGCCCGACGTGCTCACGTGGTCGGTCGACGGCAAGGTCGTCCGCACCGAGCGCCGCAGCGAGTCGCAGCGCGACTCCGAGCTCACGCGCGCCAAGTTCCCCGACGGCCCCGTGCAGTGGTACCCCAACACGCCGAGCATCATCCAGTTCTCGGTGTGGGACGGCGGCGACCAGCCGTCGGCCGGCACCGCCACGTGGGCCGGCGGGCCCGTCAACTTTGGCATCGGCGCCATCAAGGCCAAGTACGACTATCTCGAGGTCCAGTGCTACGACGACCAGGGCAACGCCGTCTCCGCCGTCAGCGGCGCCAAGCCCTTCGGCGCCGCCGGCGGGTCCAACAACGCGACCGCCATCTCGGTCGGCTCGACCGAGGGCGCCGGGACCGCCGGCACCGTCAACGCCGACGCCGGCACCAGCGACCCCCTGAAGCCCTCGGGCTTGTCGAGTGCCGCCCTGCCCCGGCCCGCGGGCCGCTGGGCCCCCGGCGCCGCCATGGCCGCCGCCGCCATGGCCGCGCTGACCGCCTTCTTTGTTTAAATCATCGACGGCCCCTCAGCCGCGTCGTTCGGTGCATGGAGGTGCCCGGCGGGCCGGGCACGTGGTATTCCTTCACAGGCCGCTCTCTCTCTCTCTCTCTCTCTCTTTCTCTCGATGCGCCTATGCGCCTATGCGCCTGTATGCGCCTGTTCTTTCCACACAGGTCCTGTTCTGGATACTTCCCCCGAACGGCCGCGGCACCGATCGGGTGCAGGCGTGTTCCCCGTTTTTTTTTCCTTATTTTTTCTTTGCCTCATGACCGTCCCCCGCGGCTCGTGGGTTGGCTTCAGTGCTGATCGTCGCGCCGCGTCTCCTGACATAACATCACGCTCTCCTGTTTTCATACGTCGTACTGCGGGCTGCTGCCCGATGGTTCGAGTGACCCCCGTGGGGGCTCGGGATGGCGCGCGGTCGCGTCGCATTCGACGGAGCCGCGTCCGAGGGGCCGGCGGACGGTCGGTGGCGAGGAGCCGCGCCGCGCCGGTCACGATGCGGCAAGACCCTAGCCCGCATGCCGCTTGCTCGCCGGCGGGTGGCTCGCCGGCGGCCCCGGCGGCGCCGTCGCGGACGCGCGGCGCTTGGCGGCGCCCGGCGGCAAGGGGCCCCCCGGGCCCGGCGCCGACGGCAGCGCGCCCGCGACGGCGCCGCCGCCCGTGCCGGCCGGGAGCGGCGGCGCGACGGCGAGCGCCGGCGACAGCGGTTTCGGGCGCGACGGCAGGCCGTGGGTCGGCGGCTTGGGCGCGTTGAGGGGCTTCGGCGCCGGTCCGCGGTGAGCGCTCGGCGGCGCCGACGGGGCGGCCGCGGCGCTGGCGCCGGCGGGGGGGCTGGCCGTGGCCGCGGCCGCCATGCCGGACGGCAGCATCGTGTCGCGCAGCTGCGCCAGGGGGCGGCCCGACCCGTGCGCGGTCGCGGAGGGGGGCGCCGTGGTCGGCGGCGCGCTCGTCGTCGTCGTGGCGGGGGTGCTGGCCGTCGCCGCGGGCGTGGTCGTCGACGACGCCGACGCGGCGGCCTCGGCCTCCATGCGGGAGATGCGAGCCTCGAGGCGGGTGATGGTCTCGGCCATCCGCGCGAGATGCAGGGCGTCGGCGGCCTGGGCGCGGTGCGCGGCGGCGGCGTCGGATGCGTGCTGCTGCTGCTGCTGCGGCGGCGGCGGCTGCGGCGGCGGCGCATGGGACCGCGGATAGGGTTTGGCGTTGCCGCCGGCGCTGCCGGCGCCGTAGGGCTTGGCGGGCTCGAAGACGGCGGCGGGAGCGACGGGCTGCGTCGCGGCCGGGTCGAGCTGCTCGATGACGCGGACCACGTGGCTGAACTCGTCGCCCAGGAGGTCGACGGCGCGCATGAGCTGCGCCACGTCGCGCGCGATCTGGGCGGGGTGCGAGGCGGCGCCGTCGCCGTCGCCACGGGCGGACCACGGCAGCGCCTTGGGCTCGGGCGGGAACAGCGGCGCGTCCTTGGCGTCGGCGGCCGCGCCGCCCGGGCTGCGGCCCTGCGCGTTGATGGCCTTGACGCAGCGGTCGACGTCCACGCCGAGCTTCTCGACGAAGGTCTTGGCCGCGAGATGCGACAGCGCGACCTGACCGACCTCGTTCGAGAGATTCGCGATGCGCGTCTCGACGTCGTGCTTGAAGGCCTCGATCGCCGCGCGCAGCGTCGCGGCCATGCCCTGGGACAGGGCGTCCGGATCCGACGGATGCGGGTGCGGGGGCCCGGGCGCGTCGCCAGTGGCCGCGGCGGCGGCGGCGGCGGCCTTCAGCGGGTCCTTGACGGCCGTGGCGGCACTCGACGACACGCTCTGGAGCCGCGCGTTCATGCGTTCGAGCTCCGACGACACGTACTCGCGGACGTTGGCCGCGTGCTGCTTCACGTACGCGCGGAGCGCCGCGTCGCTCCGCGTCACGTGCGCATCGAGGCGACGCAGCGCCTCCTGCACCGTCGCGTCCGTCCCGGCCGCGGCCAGCGCGGTGACCGCCTCCTCGGTGCCCCGGGTGACGGCAGCGGCGGCGGCGGCGGCGGCGTCGGCGGCCCCCCCGGCGGCGCTAGCGCTCGCGGGCGAGCCCGTCGGCGGCGTAAACGCGGCGTCGGCGGCGAGGTGGGCGGCCGTCGTCGCCGTGCGGGAGACGCGCTGCTCGGTCTCGGACAAGGCGGCCTTGGCGCGCGCAAGCGTCTGGCGCGCGGCGTCATCGACCTTCCCGGTGACGAACTGCTTCAGCCGCGACTCGAGCACGGCCAGCGCGCGGTCGGTCTGCTTCGCGATGTCGGACCGGATGTCCCGGACCTGGACCTCCATGTCCTTGATGACCGCGTCGGTCCGCAGCACGATGTCCTGCGTGACCGACGTCAGCTTGGGCGCCACGTACTCGTTGATCAGACGCCGGGTCGCCTCGGCGTCGGGCTTCGGCGCGGCGGCGCCCGGGTCGGCGCCGCCCGCCGCCGCGCCGCTCGCGGCCGCGCTCTGGTACTGGTGCATCGCTTGCGAAATCAGGCCGTCGACGATGTCGATCGTCGCGAACTCCTGCCCGAGCAGCTCGCTCATCTCGCGCAGCTTGCGGTCGACCATCGCCTCCAGCTGCGCCATCACGGCCGGCGGGAGCGCGCTCTCGCCATCGGCGCGGGAGGCGCCCGCGTCCGGCGTCGATGGCGCGGCCGTCACGGGGACGGCGACCGGCGGGGCGGCCGCCGCCGCGGCAGCGGCTGCGGCGGCCGCGGCCGCGGTCGCGCTGCTCTCGCACTTCACGAGCGCATGGTGCAGCTGGACGAGATCGGTCTTGATGCGCTTGGTCTCGGAGCGGAGCTGCGTGCTGGTGTCGTCCAGCATGCGCAGCTTGGCGGCGACGTCATGGTACTGCTGCGCCTGGAGCTGCACGAGTCCGAAGACTTGCTCGACGGTCTTTGGCCGTTCCATGGCGGTGGGTGTGGATGCGGCGGGATGGGGCGATGCTGAGACGGCAGGATCGCCGATGAGGGGGGCCGCTGGCCGGGCGTCCCAGCGAGGCAAGCTCTTCCGCGCGCTCCTGCTCTCGTGGAGGGCGACGCGACGACGGCGGTGAAAGCGTCAGAGCCGCAGGCGCGCGTGTGGGTATCGCCTCGGGTCGGGTGTCCAGGGGGCGCGCGAAAGGAGCTCGGACCGAGCGTGGGTATCGGGGTCCGGCGTGGGTGGTCGCCGTAGCAGCTGGGGCGGAGAAGCCCGGGGATCCAGAGCGAGAGCCGGTCGCCGTCTGACAGGCGCCGTGGCCGTCCAACTCAATGCGAGCCGATGTCGGGCGATGCCAGGCGATGCGATGCACGCAAGACAAGACACGACGAGGCGGATCGCCCGTCAACGGATGGCCGGGAAAGAAACAACGACGGCCCGCGTGACAGTTTCCGGTTTTTCCTGGCGCGGCGTTGTCTCCCTACGGAAGAGGAGCGGAGCGGAGCCAAGCGGAGCCAAGCGGAGCCGAGCCGAGCAGCGTCCCTGGGCTCGCGGCGTGGCACGGCGTCGCGTCGCGTCGCGTCGCGTCGCCTTCCGCGGCCCATGCTGGAGCCTGCCCGGGGGGTTCCGGCCTCCCACGCGATGCGCCGTCTCTGCGCATGGCCGCGGCCCTGGGCCGCATGCCGCCGCCGCCGGAGTTGGCGGCGACGGCGGCCTCCAGCCGCGGGAAGCGCGACGACGACGAAGGGAAAAGAGGGGTCCGTGGCGCGCGGCAGGGTCACCCGGCGACCCCCCCGACCCGAGCCCGTCCGGCGTCGGCGCGGCCGTGGCCGTCGCGACAAGCCGCCGATCGTCGACGTGACGGCGCCTCCGGCGGCGCACCCGGACCGGCAGGCGCGTGGACGTGCCATGGGCATCGCGGACCCACGAGCGACCGCGTGGGCGGGGTTGCGTCGCGTCGCGTCGCGTTCTCGGCCGTGCAGACGGCTCTCGTGGCCGCACGGCAGCGCCGTGACGCCGTGAGCATGGCTCCGGGCCATGGCTCCGGGCCATGCGCTGGATGACCGGTCCGGGGGATACCCCCAAGGCGCGGCAGGCGTTCGAGGGCTTGGGCTCTCGTCGAGTCCGGCGCATGGGTCGCGCGTCGCGTCGCGTCGCGTCGGACTCGATACTCGCGCACGCGGGCTGGAGCGCGAGAAAATGGCGCATCGCCGGGTGCGGACGAATGGCGTCGGCGGGAGGCGATGAGCGGCGGCGGGAGCACCGCGACGGCCGAGGATGGACGGCGTCCCGTGGGCGCCGGAAGCGCCACGGCGCCCGAGCCCCTCGTTCCTGGCCCGTCGGGCTCGCCACGGCGGGCCGCGCCATCGGACGGGAGCCCGACGTTCGCGCAGGCTCGCCGAGACCGGCCACGATGGGTGCAGGGAAGGCGGCCGGACCGCGAGCGCCGCGGCAACAGCACAGGTGGTCGACAGAGCCGCCCGAGTATGAACGGCGCGGCAGGACCAGTCATTGGCGAGCGGCAGGACCAGTCATGAGCGAGCGGCAGGACAGCGCGCGCCGACTCATCACCCGCCGGCGTATGCCGGTCTATCGATAGGGAGGTCGGAGAGGGGTCACGCGGCGCCGGGAGGACGCCTCATCACCGCTATTCACGCAGACTGACGTCAGACGGGACCGCTGCCTTCCGTGGACCCGGAAACGCCGCATACCCCAACGGCCGCCCGTCGCTCGGCTCTGTCCCTCGCCTGGGCCCGACCTCGCCATTCGGAAGCGAGTGCGACCCGTCGGCTCCTACGAAAGCCTTGAGACCGCGTCACCCGCGTCACTAGGCTGAAGCGCCGTCGCCGGCCAGAGACACGGACGGCTGACCGCAAACCGGTCCAGGACGCCCGTTCCTTCCTTCCTTCCTTCCCGACCTCATCCGACCTCATCCGACTCGTGGCCTGATTTATACGACTCCCCGCTCACCCTCCCGCCAGAACCCTCAGACGAGGTCGGTCCTGCCCACCCGCGTCACGGCTGCTGCTGCTACGGCTACGGCTACGGCTGCGCTGGACGCGATCGACCTCTACGCGCTGGCGTTGCCCACCGCGATCCCGGGCTCGTGGGTGCCGCTGGCCAGCGGACACCACGAGACATCCCTCGTCGCGGCGTCGACCCACCCCGCGCCTGGCGGTCCGCGTCTCCCCTTCCTCCACTCCGGGCACCCGCGGCCAATCCACAACGTGGCCCTTGCGCCGTCGGTCCCCTGACCATCCCCGTCGGTCCGCCAGGCCGCTGCCTGCAGCACGCCGCTGCCGATCCGCGCCGGCGCCGGCTATCACGCCATTTTCCGGGTTGTTGTCGTCGCCGTCCCCCCGACGAGCCCGCAGGGGAGGTCTGCCGCGCAGCACGGCGTCGCCCGCCGGTGTCACCCGCGCCCCTCCGTCCTTGCCCGCCTCGTGTCCGGCTGAGCGCCGCCGTCGCGGCCGCGTGAAGCGGGTGGGCGCGAAGCTCGGGGGGCGGCCAGGCTCGTGATTCGACGGCCAGGGTGCCGCGTTTCGGAGTCGCAGGGTCGCTGATCCGTCCGACGGCTCCTTGAAAGCATCGGCGTCGGCGTCAGCGGCGTCGGTATTGCTATCGGGAAATCCCGCGTTTCTTGGGCAGGATTCGCCCGTGGCTCGGAACGGAACGGCATCCGCACAGTCCGCCGATCGACGGCCCGCTTTTTTTCTTTCAACTTGCCCAGTCGCCCCGAACACTGAGACCGTCTCGCCTCTCCTGCTGCTGCTGCCGCTGCCGCCGCCGCTGCCGCTGCCTATCAGCGGCATCCCATCCACCGCCGAGCATCCCCCTTCCGCCAGTATGGCGCGTGCGTCCCTCGGCGACGCCGACACCCCGACGGCGGCCACGGACGCGCACGAGGAGCGGCAGGCCGCGCCCGCCAGCAAAGGCCCGTGGGCGCGCCGGTCACGGTCCTGGCTGCACCGCGCGTCGCGCCTCACGACGCCCTCGCGCCGCGCCGCCGCGTCCAAGCACAGCGCGCCCACGTCGCCTACCGCCGGCGCGACGCGGCCGGCGTCCGCGCGCGCCTCGCTCCCGAACACAGGCACGCCCGCCTCGCCGACGGCCGCCGCCGCCGCCGCCGCGCCCGCCTTGCTCAGGACGTCCGCGGCATCCTGGGCGACGCGCCGCACGTCGATGCCCGCGTCGGCCGAAGGCTCGCCACGCAGCGATACGGCGCCCTACGCGCTGCTGGGCCCCGCGGGCCCCGTCGCCACGGACCCCGCCGTGCTGCACTCGCCGCTCGGGTCCGGCTACCAGAGCCTGCAGCTGACGCCACCGCCGCCGTCGTCGGCCACCGGGTCGGCCGCGGGCATCCTCGCGGCCACCGGCTCTGCCGTCACAAGCCCGCTCGGCATCCAGGTCAACGACGCCGCAAAGACGCCCCTCGATCCGCAGCACGTCATTCAGCTCCCGCTCACGCCCTCCTCGGCCCGCTCGAAACCCTCACAGCGCTCCGACCCAATGGGTCTCCCTGCCGACGGTGACGGTGGCGGTGACGGTGACGGCGCGAGCGATGGCCTCGACGACGACCCGCACGCCGCTACCTCGAGCCTCGACCCGGCCCAGTTCCTCTGGGAACAGGAGGCGGACGGGCCGATGGAGGTCGGCGACGGCGACGACCCCGACGACCCCGACGTCTACCCAACGAACGCGCCGCCCGCGTCGGCGTCCACGCTGCACTCGACCATCCGGTCCACGTCGTCGACCCACCATTCGGCGCCCAGCGCCGGCGGCACGCGCCACAGCTTGTCGACCCTCGTGCGCCGCGGGACCCGCGGCGGCGGCAGTCTGGGCGGCGGCAGCGCCAACGGCGCGACCGAGCCGCCCGAGCGGCTCGTGCTCTCGTCCGAGCGCCGCAACCGCGACGCGCACATCTACTTCCCGCTGCTGCCGAGCGACGAAGTCGTGCTCTCGGACTATTCGGCCGCGTGGTCCAAAGAAATCATCTTCCACGGCCGCCTCTACCTGACGCAGAACCACCTGGGCTTCTACTCGAACATCTTTGGCTTCATCAACGCCTGCTTCCTACACCTGACCGAGATCACCCGGCTCGAGCGCCGCGTCACGGCCAAGATCATCCCCAACGCGATCCTCATCACGACGGTCGCCAACGAGACGTTCCTCTTTACGTCGTTTCTGACCCGCGAGGCCACGCTGGCCCGCATCCGCGACCTGTGCTTGGCCGCCCACCGCGCCCATGGCACGACGCCGCCCCCGGATCTGCTGCGCCTCCTGCCGGCGCCGCCGACCGCTGCCGACCTCGCCAGCCCGCCGCCGCCGAGCAGCGCGAACGGGCCCGGCGACGAGAGTGCCATGCTGCAAACGGCGCGCGGCGCCCTCGACCCGCTCGGCTACGAGCCCTACGGCGACGACGACGGCTTTGATGACGGCGACGCCGTCACCGATGATGGGATGCTGCCCCTCGGCGGCTCCGCCCCCACGGGCCCTGCGTCGCACCTCATGCGGCTGTCCCAGCAGCAGCAGGGCCACGCCCACACCGTGCCGCGGACCACGTCCCAGCGCCATCGCCAGCGCTACCGCTTCCGCGGGCTGCGCACCGACGTCGCGGACCCGGGCGGCGCTGTCCCGCACTCGGCCGTGCCCGATCTGGCCGACGGTCTCACCTCGGCCCTGCCGTACTCGCCCTCGACCCTGAGCGACAGCGGCGTCGCGTTCAACCACCCCCCGGGCACCGCCACGCCGAGCCCCGAGCCGCGCTCCGAGGAGGCGCCGTCCCGGGCCGGCAGCTCCAGCAGCCTCACGGCCGCCATCGGCGTCGCCGGCCGCGCGTTCCCGACCGCCGTCTCGGGCCTTGCCCAGTCGTTCTGGAACGCCTGCCAGTCCGGCACCCAACGCCTCCGCGCGTCCTCCAGCGCGTCAGCCATGTCCGCGCCCGACGCCGCTGGACACCCGGACACCGCGCCCCTCTCGGCGCTGGCCTCCGTCACGGGCCGCATGGCGCGCAAGCGCTCGGTCTCGAACGCTGACCTCCCGCGGCTCGGGCTGCCCGCCGGCTCGTGGTCCCCGGTCGTCCACGCCGGCTCGGCTGGCAGTCCGCTCGCGCCCGCCGCCGAGCCCGTCGGCATGACCCACCGCCGCGGCCCCGCCGGCTCCTACCCCCGCAGCGCCCCGCGCGGCGTCCCGCCGCCCCACCTCGGCGTCCACTCGGCCTCTCTCCCGCGCTCCATCGGCCGCTCCGCCACGCGCTCACCGCTCTCTCCGACGCCGCCGGACGCCGGCAAGTCCGCCGCCGCCGCCGCCGCCGCGAAGCAGCGGCTGCAGCACGAGCTGCTGCAGGCGCAGCAGCAGCGCCTCCAGCTCATCCTGAGCGTGGGCCTGCTCTGCGTGGTGCTCGTGCTCAGCGTGTGGTCGTGGATGGCATGGCGCCGGATGGCGCAGGCTTTGGATGCCGTCACGCACGCCGGCGCAGCGCCGTCGTGGGCGGTGGCCGGAGCCTTTCCCTGAGGGGTCGATATCCCGCGCCTCTCGGGTGCATCGGCCGGCAGCGACGGCGTGTGACCTTTTTCTTGTTCATCTTCTTGTTGTTTCTTATTTCTTGGCACTGGTGTGTGTTGGCCGGTCGATGGGCATCGTCTGCTGGACGATGGCGATCAATCCGCGCCGCGCTCGCGTGCTTGTTCTTCTTTTTCTCTATGCCGGTGTTGACGGTCGGCGCTCAGTCCCCTGCTGGGTGGATCCTTGGTGATCCCCACGACATTGTCGTGCGACCGGGCCACGCTCTGCGACGCCGTTCTTAATGTGCTTTCCTCTCTATATCTTTCTCCCGCCTAGCGTTATTGTTTCATACCTGTTTCATACTCTTCGGCTTTCGTTGGCGTCGGTCCTCACCGTCTTGCCGATCCGCGCGTCGCGTGTGGCACGTGTGCAAGCCAAGTCAAGCCAAGATGGTGGGGCTCTGGCGCCGTCAGTGCCGCCGCCGCCGCCTTCGTGGTGTGACAGGCCCCCGAGGGGCTGGGGGCTGAAGTCGAGACATCCCGGGGCCGAGGACGGCTCCAACCGTTCCGCGCGCGAGCGAGTGAGATGCACGTCACGAAACGGCGAGAATTCCGCAGATCGGGGTATGAATGCACGCCCCAACATCTTCCATGGCTTCTTGCCACGACGCGGTCAGCTGCCTCACCGCCTTCTCGTCGTTGCCATCCATCCCGTCTCCGCTGGCCGGCCCGTTTCCGAAACTCCGACGCATCATGATAGCTTCTTCTCCTGCCGACCCGCGGCCGGCCACGGCCGCGGTCGCCCCTGGCGCGTCGTCCGAACGCCAGCAGTTCCACGCGTTCCGCACCATCTGCCGTCGTCTCTGGTACGAGATGCAGCAGGAGGCCGCGGCCGACTGCGCGCCGTGCCGGTCGACGCCGCGCGTGTTGGCCGCCATGCCCTCGATGCGTCTGCCGCCGACCGGGATCGTCGCGGCCTCGTCGGCCGCCGCCGCCCCGCCACATCGCTCCGCATCGCCCGACGCCGCCGCTACACCCGGATCGGGGCCGCGATCGTCGGCTCCGGCGGATGCGGAGACGGAGGCGCAGCGCGCGAAGCGGGTGCAGAAGCAGGCGAAGGACTGCGAGCGGTGGAAAGCACGGCTGCTTCAGTCGAGTCCCATCGTGCGGTTCATGCGAGACGAGCTGGCGCGCGCCGGATGCCCGTTCCCGCCGGGGCTCTTCCGGTGCCAGCCGTGCGACGCGGGCGCCCCGGCGGCGATCGCAGGCGGGTTCGTCCCGACGCAGGGCATCGTGCTGTGCCAGGAGACCCTCGTGAACCGCGACCACATGGAGGACACGATGGCGCACGAGCTGATCCACGCGTTCGACCAGTGCACGACGCGCGTCGACTGGTCGCAGTGCGCGCATCTCGCGTGCTCCGAGATCCGCGCCGCCAACCTCAGTGGCGACTGCAAGTTCGGCCGCGAGCTTAAGCGCGGCAACTGGGCCCTCGCGGCCAAGCACCACCAGGCCTGCGTGAAGCGCCGCGCGATCCTCTCGCTCCAGAACGCCAAAAACTGTGCCGAGGGGCACGTCGCCGAGGAGGCCGTCCGCCACGTCTGGCCCCACTGCTTTCCGGACACGGCACCCTTTGACGAGATCTATTAAACGTGGTATACAGCACGAGATTAGCGCCCGTCATCCCGACGAGCACCGCTTTGGAAGGCCAGACCGAGGCTTCAGCGATGAAATGAAAGACTGCGAGAAACTGAAAATAGAGAGAGAGAGATGCCGCGTGAAACGGCAATCAATGAAAACACAATAATAAATTAGGACTTGACCGGCTTCGGGGGTGCTGCTGGGATCGGCGTCATCGTCGTCGTGGTGGCGGTCGTGCTGGTCGTGCTGGCCGCCGCCGGGGCTTGGGACGCCGCGGCCGCTTGTATGGCGGCGGCGACCGGCCCCTCACGGGTCTGATGGAGCCGGGCGAGCCGCACCCAGCGCCGGGTCCGCACGCAGCGCTGCTTGGACGGCTTGGCCTTCCAGTCGTCCCACGCGACCGTGCCGTACCGCCATCCGCGCGCATCGCACGTCGGCGCCGTCCGGTCGATCTTCCAACCACCCTCCCACATCCACAGGTACCGCCCGGCGGGATCGAGCGGAATCGGCCACGGCCGCCGCACGTCCGCCGCCGTCCACGTCGGCAGCGCCACACTGTCCTTCGGCAGCGCCGTCCGACCCGACCTGTCCGTCCAGCCCATGCGTCCGTCAGTGGCGAGCACCGCCTCGCTCCAGACGCCCTTCGGCGATGACCGCTGGTTCTCGTGCGTCTCCAGCGTAATCAGCAGTTCGAGCGGCTGGGTCGAGAAGTGCGGCGGCGGGATCGACGGCGCTGAAATCGGCGACGCCGGTGGGCTCGGCGTCGCCGCGGCGCCGCCCGGCGCGGCATTGGCGGGCGGCACCAGGCGCGAGTGGGACGGCGTGCGCGCGATCGCCGGCGACGACGCCATCGGCGGCTGCAGCTGCAGCTGCAGCTGGCGCGAGGCCGCCGCCGCCGCCGCCGTGGCTGCCACAACCGCCGCGGTCGGCGCCGGGATGGGCATCGGCGCCGCCGCGCCCGCCAGCCCCACATGCGGGCCGATGGCGAGCCGGCCGCGCGGCAGCTGCGCCAGCCGATGCGCGAGCGGCCGCTCGTCTTCCGACGTCTCGTCGCCGCGCGGCGCCGGTGGCGGGCCGCGGGACGGGGAGCGCGCAGGCGACGGCGACGGCGAGCGCGCGCGGGACGCCGGGGCGGCGGCGGGCGCGTTCATCAAGCCTCGGGCGGGCGACGGCGACGGCGTCCGCGCGACCGGCGGCCACTGCGCGGGCGGCCCCGCGAACGCCACGCTGGCGGACGCGTCGCGCCGGCCGGGCACCAGCGTGACGGGGCGACGGCGGAGCTCGGCCGCGGGCGGCGACGCCGGCTTCGCAGACGCGGCCGCGGGCGGCGCCGTGGGCGCGCGGGCCGTCTCGGCAGCGGCCGAGAGGGCAGCTGCCGTGGCCGGCGAGGCGGCGACGGAGAGCGGACGCGTGTGGTCGAGCACGGCGCGGGACGGTCGCGGGGTGAGCGCCGCGACAGCTGGCAAAGGCTTGCGTTCCACGGGCACCGGCGGCGGCGGCGGCGTCGGGGCCGTGGACGGGGCCGTGGACACGGCGGCGGGCGTCGCCGGCGCCGAGGCGGGCGTCGATGGGGGCGTCGGCATGGAGGCCGCAGGCGCCACCGGCGGGCTCGGCGCTTGGCGCGGCGCTTCGGTCGCCAGGGCGTCTGCCGCGGCGTTTGCCGCGGCCGCCGTCGGTTCCAGCTGGGCGGGCAATGGCGATGGCGCGGTGGAGGATGGCAGCGGCGACGACGGCGGTGATGACGATGGCGGTGATGGCGACGGCGGTGATGGCGACGACGGCGGCGACGGCGGCGGAGGATCGTGGGCATCAGGCGTCGCCGGGGACGCGTGCGTGGCCTCTGCGGCCAGGACCGGGGTGGGGGAGGACGTCGGGATGGCCACGGCCGGCGTGACCGTCATGGCGGGACGATGGCGGGGCCGACGGGCACGCCAGAGGAACGCCCACCCGGCGACGAGGAAGGCCATGGGCCAATAGTGGACGAGACGTGGAATCGTGGCGATCCACCAGACGGGGACGGCAGCCGCGGTCCCGATGGCGGCGCGGCGCGGCTCGACATGGTAGAGCCGGTGGCGCAGCGCATACCGCGTCGCACGGAGCGCCGTGCGCAGCGGATCGTTGTGCCGCGGCGGCGGACGGCCTGCCCACCGCCGCCGCCAGCGGTAGATCCAGCACCGGTCGAGCGTGTAACCGAGCATGACGACGAGGGGCAGCCATCGCCAGACGAGGCGCGGCGCAAGGCAGACGGCCAACCAGAGCACGGCGGCGGCAAGGAGCGCCGGCCACGGCGCGCGCTCGGGCGGCCGCGCCGGGGAGACGGCGTGCCGGCGGGCGGCGAGACGGGCCTGGACCGCGGCAGCGGTGGTGGCGGCTGATGGCGGTGAGAGGGTCGATGCCGACGGCGGGGCGGGGCTCACGGACCGTCCGGCGGCGCCGTCGGAGTGTTCCATCGTGGCGCACGCCCGCCGATCCCGGATGTGCGGGTTTCTGATGACGGCAAGTGAGTGACGGAGGGGTGGTGGCAGCGATGGTAGATGGGACAGGTCCGGTATGGTCCGGACCAGAAGTGAGCATGAGGTCTCGTGACGAGTAATAGCTAATAGTTGGATTCCGGAAAGGCGCCTGGCGGTCTTCAGGTTGCTGTTGATAGGGCTTGTGGTGGTATCGTGGGCTCTGCATCTTCTCAGCTCGTTCGGTGGACCCTACTGAGGTTGCATCGGAGCCCATCGGGCGATGAGCGGCGGGCGATGAAGGCCGTTGAAGGCCCATCGAGGTGGCGCAGCAATGACGAACTATCGATGAAGAATGAAACTCCGCTCGGGCTTTCCCCTCTCTGGCTCTTGGTGGCGCCACCGGAACCAAGCAGCACAGGCTCATCCCACATCACGGCTGTTTCAGCGATCGACATGATCGTCGCCACCCAGTCGATCCCTACAGCCGATCCAGACGACGCGATGCAACACTGAGCGTATATTCAAAGAGCGTACATTCAAAATGCCCTGACAGACTGCCGTGATACGTTGCACTCATCGCGACCGATGGCCATGGCCATCGCCATCATGTTGATGGCGCCGCGTGAATGTTTGTTAGCCGTAGAACAGAGGCCACCGGCATCCGCATCCGTTCAATGATGGGAAACGGCGACGAGTCGCCGTCACTGCTGTCGTTGCTGTCGCGGCCTATGGCTGGCTGGGTCCCTGCTACGCCACGGTTTTCTTGGCGTCACGGGCGCGGAGATGGGCGCGGTCGGGAAAAGGCGGATGGGACCAGAGCGGTACGGGGTCGTTCGTTGTTGCAACCCGCGGACCCCGCGGGGCGCGCCGCGAGGAGAGGACAGTCCCTAAGCTGACCAATGCGGATCGGCTCTCGTCGGCGCACTGGATTTGTAATCTGCGCGATTGCGACTCTCTCATGATGGTAAAAAGACCTTAACTGCCAATATTCATACGACAAGGAGCTTCAGTTGTCGACATCGAGATCTGCCATGAGCTGAAGTGGCATCGATTGCCAGCGAGTACACATTCTCTAACGGCTTTCCCAATATCTCACCACGCCACCGCAACAGCACCACCATGTCCCATATCTACGACTACCTCGTCATTGGCGGCGGCAGTGGCGGTATCGCCTCGGCGCGCCGCGCCGCGTCCTATGGCGCCAAGACCCTCATCATCGAGAACAGTAACGTGTCCCTTCACTAGGATTCTTGCCACCGCGATCTCATTTCCGATACTTATTTCGTCTATCTATTTATACTGATTGATCTTTATTGTTATTTGCTTAGACCGCTGGGGTGGCACATGTGTCAACGTTGGCTGCGTCCCCAAGAAGATCATGTACAATGCGGCCATGATCCGCGAGACCCTTGGCGACGCGAAAGGCTATGGGTTCGACGTGCCCTCGCGCCAGATTAACTGGAACATGCTCAAGCAGAAGCGGGACGCCTACATCACGCGTCTGAACGGTATCTACGAGCGCAACCTGGACAACGACAAGGTCGAGCGGGTGTATGGGCTCGCGCGGTTCGTCGGGCACAACAAGGTCCAGGTGAACGACCGCGAGTACGAAGCAAAGCACGTGCTGATCGCGACGGGCTCCTACGACATGCGGCCCACGTGGCCCGGGGCCGAGCTGTCGCTGAGCAGCGAGGACTTCTTTGATATCGAGCATCTGCCGCGCCACGTGGCGGTCAACGGCGCCGGCTATATCGCCATCGAGCTGGCAGGGATTTTCCAGTACCTGGGCTGCCAAGTGAGCCTGTTTATCCGCCAGGGGACTTTCTTGCGCACGTTCGACACGATGATCCAGACCAAGATCATGGACGAGTACCGCAAAGCGGGGATGGAGATCATCCCGTACTCGAAGATCGAGTCGCTGACCCGGACCGCCTCGCATCCGACGGAGTCCGTGGTGCAGAACCCGAACGCATATGCACACACCGTCGAGTATACCAACACGCAGACCGGCGAGCGCAAAACCCTGGAGGGCGTGAATCTCTTCCTCGCCGCGATCGGGCGCAAGCCGCAGACGCCGAAGCTCAACCTGTCGGCGCTCTCGGACCTGAAGTATGATGCCAAAGAGTTCATTGTTACGAATGCCTACCAGGACACGCACGTGCCGAATCTGCATGCGCTGGGCGACGTCTGCGGCAAGTACATGCTGACGCCGGTGGCGATCGCTGCCGGCCGCCGGCTTGCCGACCGTCTCTTTGGCGGCAAGCTGGACGCCAAGATCGACTACGAGAACATTGCGACCGTCGTGTTTAGCCATCCGCCATCGGGCACGATCGGCCTGACTGAGGACGAGGCCAAGGCGCGGTATGGCGAGGCCAACATCAAGGTCTGGTCGTCCTCGTTCGTCAACATGTACTACAGCATGTGCGACCACAAGGGCCCGACATCCTACAAGATAGTCTGCGAGGGGCCCAACCACCGCGTTGTCGGGCTGCACCTCGTGGGGATGGGCTCGGATGAGATCCTCCAGGGCTTTGCGGTGGCGATCCGCATGGGCGCGACGAAGCACGACTTCGATCAGACGATCGCGATCCACCCGACGGCCGCCGAGGAGCTCGTGACCATGAAGTGAGCGTCGTCGACTCGTAAGATGAATTGAAGCTCGTCTTTGTACTGCCATCTACTATACTGTTAATATAACTGTTGGAAGTACTCTCATATGATTGTATCGAGCACTGCATCGAGCATAGGGATATGGCGCCGATGGGCATCGGACACGGGGGGTGCCGCGCGTGATTGTGGCGTGCCCATAGAAAGGCTGGGGCTGGGGCGCGAAGGCCTATTGGCCGCACCTAGGCGCCCAGGCGCCAAGTCATCAAACCATGGCTCGCCTTCGGGCAGGCCGCGACGCGCGTTCGAGAACCGACGGAACCGCACCCGTGGTGGTCCGCAGATCGCCATCCGATGACGGCTATCTGGCTGCGGCTATGGGGACGATCTGACACGACGCGACGCGCTACCCTGATGCCTGCTTGCTTGCCTGCTTGCTTGCCTGCTTGCCTGCCTGCCTGCCTGCCTGCCGCTCCCGTTGTCTCCGCAGACGGCATCGCGTGTCATACAGTCTGGCGGCATCGTGACGCGGCGACGGCTTCCTTCTCGTTCGGGGCTCAGCCGCGACGCGACAGCCCTCGTTTTTGAAGCGGGCCGGGGTTGAATGCATGCACCTGGCCATTGATACGGCACTCGAGAGCTGGCCGAGCATGATGACAATAATCCATGGACCAAGAGCCATGCTGCGGCTATCGATCCTTGCGTCTCGCCGATCGTCACGAATCTTCGCGACCACGACGCCCGCTTCTCGCCGTCGCACTTATTGCACATCTCCCTTTCCTTCACCATCACCCTTTCCATCTTCCCGGCTCTCTCCTTCTCACCCAGCACACCGCACCGTCACGACGATGGCGCCGACCATTGAGTACCCGGCGGTCCGCCGCTCGGACAAGGTCCTGACGATGCATGGCGAGTCGATTCCGGACCCGTACGAGTGGCTCGGCGACCCGTGGAGCGAGGAGGTGCAGCGCTTTGTCGAACAGCAGAACGCGCTGCTGCAGTCGCGCCTCTCGGCGGCCGAGGGTCGTGCCGCCTTTAAGGAGCGCCTCACCGAGATGTTTGACTACCGCCGGATCGACGTCCCCTTTAAGGAGGGCGAGGGCGCGCACGCAGCGTACTACCACTTCGCCAACACGGGCCTCCAGCCGCAGAGCGTGCTGTACCGCCGCGTCGCGCTGGACGACGAGCCAAAGGTCTTCTTCGACCCGAACGCGCTCTCGGAGGACGGCACCATTTCTATTGTCACCTACCGCTTCTCCAAGTCCGGCAAGTACTGGGCGTATGCGCTCTCGCAGTCCGGCAGCGACTGGGTCAAGGTCTACGTCGGCACGACCGACGGCACGAGCGAGACCGTCGAGGCAAAGCCGCTCGAGTGGGTCAAGTTCTCGAGTCTGACGTGGACTGACGACGATGCCGGGTTCCTCTACAAACGCTACCCGAAGCCCAAGAGTCTCGCGGACCGCGAGCAGCAAGAGCAGCAGGCCGATGACAAGAAGCCGGGCCACGACGCGGGCACCGAGACCGACATCAACCTCGCGCCGCAGATCTACTACCACAAACTGAACACGCCCCAGAGCGAGGACCTGCTTATCTACGAAGACCCCGACCACCCCGACATCCAGATCGGGCAGGAACTCACGACCGACGGCGCCCACCTGCTCGTCTCGGAGGGTCACGGCTGCGACCCGGAGACCAAGGTCTACTATGCCGAGACGGTTGCCGTGCTCGCGGCTGCCGCGGGTCCGACCAAGTCGGGCAAGTCCGCATTCCGTCCGATCGTCGACGACTTCGAGGCCGCCTACGACTACATCGCGACGCACGACGGCTACCTCTACTTCTCGACGAGTTACAAGGCGCCCAAGCGCCGGATCGTGCGCTGGTCCATCGCCGACGCGAAGGTCGGCCACGGCGCGATGCAGGACGTCCTGCCGGAGACGGAGGACCTGCTGGAGATGTGCCGCGTCATCAACGAGCACCGGCTCGTCGTGATCTACCTGCACAACGTCTCGCACGTGATCAAGGTCTACGACCTCCGTGACATGGCCAAGTCCCCCCTTGAGCTGCCGATCGCGCTCGGGTCCTCGGTGATCTCGCTCTCGGGTCGCAAACGCCAGACCGAGCTGTTCTACCGCTACATGAACTTCACGAGTCCCGGCGTCGTGATGCGTTTTGACGCGACGACCGACACGACCACCCAGTTCGACGAAACGAAGGTGCCCGGGCTCGACCGCTCCAAGTTCGAAGTCCGCCAGGTCATGTACAAGAGCAAGGACGGCACCTCGATCCCCATGTTCCTGATCGGCCCGGCGAACAAGCCGACGGGTCCTCGCCCGATCTGGCTCTACGGGTACGGCGGCTTCAACGCCTCCATCACGCCGGCCTTCTCCGTCTTCTATCTCGCGCTGATCGAGAAGCTCGGCGCGACCGTTGCGATCGCGAACCTCCGCGGCGGCGGCGAGTTCGGTGACGAGTGGCACCGTGCTGGCAAGGGTTACAACAAGCAGAACGTCTTTGATGACTTCGCGGCCGCCGCGCGGTACCTCGTGGACGAGGGCCTCACGACTGTCGAACAGCTCTGCATCAACGGCGCTTCCAACGGCGGCTTGCTCGTCGGTGCCTCCATCACGCAGCACCCCGAGCTCTTCGGCTGCGCCATCGCCGATGTCGGCGTCCACGACATGCTCAAGTTTGCCAAGCAGACGATCGGCCACGCCTGGACGACCGACTACCTCGATCCGGACAGCGACAAGAAAGCCTTTGACTTCCTGCGCGGGTACTCGCCGTGCCACAATGTGCCGATGGGCGTGACGATGCCGTGGGTGCTCGTGACGACGGGCGATCACGATGACCGTGTCGTGCCGATGCACTCGCATACGTTTGCCGCGCAGCTGCAGCACGCGCACACGGACCGCTCGGACGGGCGGCCGCGTCTGATGCGCATCACGACCAAGGCCGGGCATGGCGCGGGGCGCAGCACCGCCCAGCGCATCGAGGAGATGACCGACAAGTACGCCTTCTGGAGCCTCGCCCTCGACCACTACGCCAAGGAGGCCAAATAAGCACAAACGCGCTATGGGGTCCATCAGCTTGGCCATACACCAGCTCCTCTCTCTGTGTGGCGTCGTCTCGTCACTTAACGACAATGATGGATGAATCAACAATAAAAAAGTCATTCTATTCATATACGCGCGGTGGAGTCGTGGTGGGCAGCACGTGGCTAATCGCAGCATTCCGAATCCTCGTCGCTCGACTCTTCCTCGGCATTGCTGAGCCACTCGATGAAGGGCTGCACGGCGGCGATGAGGGCGGCGCCTCGTTCGGTCTTGGCCTTGGATTGGGTCGCGGGCGGCTTCGCCTGGCGCATCGAGAGCACCTGGAACCACTTCACGATCGCCTCCTCCGAGAGGATGTCCTCGTCGTAGAGGATCTGGTAGACGAACATGGCGGACTTGGGCACGAGCGGCGCGTCGGCGCCGGCGCCGGCGGTAAGCGACGGCGACGGCGCAGCCTCGCGCTCGAGGTAGTAGTGCTCGATCTCCGACAGCGCGCCAAACTGGTCCTCGCCCGAGAAGACGTACTTGGCGAACAGCGGCAACCAGCGCAGCAGCGTGGCGCGGATCTCCGCGTAGGCGCGGAGCCCGCCGTCGGTGATCGTGGCGCCCACGAGCGCCCGTTCGTCCTCGTAGCCTGGTAAGGTGCCGTACTCGGCGTACGCGAGGACGCCCGGGATCACGACCGACCGCAGCTGCGTGAAGCTGAGGTTCATGGCCATCTTGAGGGTATTGAGCTCGAGCGCGGCGATATCCACTTCGTGGTTCTCGGTGAACGCGCGGCTGAGCGTCGCTTCCGACTCGCGCTCCCAGCTCTCGCCCATGCCATCGAGCGTACCGGGAATCAGACCGTCGTCGTCGTCGCTCTCGTCCGAGGTGTCCGAGAGATCCGCCGCGCTCAGCAGCTGCACGCGCGGGTTTTGGGACGCCGGGAGACCCATCTGGTAGAGTTGCAGGCGGCGCGCGCGCACGCGGTCCGCGCACGCGGCGTCCTCGTCGTCGCTCGAATCGTTGTCGCTCGACAGAACGTCCTCCCACACAAAGCCCGCCGGCGTGATTGCCGCGGACGATGACGACGACGTGGCGGCGGCCGCCGTAGAAGCGGCCGCGGCCGCAGCGGCAGCGGCAGCCGCCGCCGGACCTAGCGACGGGCTCTCGGCGGTATCGTGCTTGGACGCCGCGGCGCCCCGGGCACCACTCTTGGAATGGCTTGCGAGGCTCGCGACGTCCTCGACGCCCTCGTGCTCGCGGCGCAGGCTGAGCCGCGTGTTGGGCGGGAGATGGGTGCCGCTGACGAGACGGACGCCCTTGCCAAGGATGCAGCCGTGCTCGATGCGACAGTGGGCGCCGATGACGACGTCGTCGCCGATCATCGCGTTGTCGATGGTCGTGTGCGCGCCGATAGTTACGTGGTTCCACGCGTAGGTATAGCGCAGTGTCACGTGCGCGCCGATGTCGCTGTGCCGCCCGATCGTGCAGGATTCGAGCGTGGCTTGGGCGCCGATCTTGGAGCCGTGGCCCACCGCGACCTGGCGAACCAGCTTCGCGGACCGCGCCAGTTGGATCCCCGACGACGAGGTGCCGGACCCCGTCGCGATCGTGGCGGGGTTGACTTCCTTGTAGGTATTGTTCTTGCCGTACGAGAAACGGATGTTGCCGAGGAGGTTGCTGTCGGGCACAACGGGCCATGTCCACCGCGAGAGGATATCCATGCTGACGGCGTTGTACATCTGCGGACTCGAGACATTGTTCGCATAGACGCTCTCAGCGACATCGATGTAAATCTTCTTGCCAAGCAGGTCGGACTCCAGGATGCCGCGCACGAAGTGCTGGCGGATCTGCTGGTAGTCAAAGTTCTCGGTGAAGAGGGCGGGCACGTCGACCGAGCAGATGTCAATGCCCGGGTCAATCAGGTCGCGGCGCAGCAGCAGGTCCGGGTGGCCCTTGAGGGTCTCGAGGTCCATGCGGATCTTGCGTTTCGGCAGGTAGTGCTCCATGTACTCGTAGTGGAGGCACTGCTGGGTGGTAGCGTCCATGCAGACCATGAACTCCTCCCCCTTCGGCTGCGAGCGGTGGTTCACGGATGCTGGCCGCATCACCATCGACATGATCGTGTTCTCGTCCACCGCGCGCCGCGCCTTGTGCGCGCGCACGAGCGGCTCGATGTTCATGTTCGAGATGACCGTGCCGCTCACGAGGATGAAGTCGTTCGTGAGCACCTGTTTCGCATCGAGCTCGCGCAGCGCGTCGCCGACGCTGAGAAGTTCCTGCGAGACGACGACATGGACCTTCGGGAAGGTGCAGGTGGCCCACTTGGAGGAGGCGAGGTAGGCCTGGATGCGCTCCTTGTGGGCGCAGCAGACGACAAAGATCTCGTGGACATTCGAGATGGCCAGGAACTCCAGGGTATACTCGAGAATCGGCACGCCGCAGAGCGGCATTAGGCAGCGCGGGACATCGAGCGTCAGCGGGCGGAAGCGCTTATTGAACGAGTCGGCGACCACCACGGCCTGCAGGATTTCCTCCTGCTCCAGGCCACGCGTGAAGCTGTTCTGCTTCGACGGACCCATCGTGCGAGCGACGGCGCCACCACCACCGGCGCCTGGGACGATGGGAGAGGGAAACGGGAAGGGGGCGTCAAGCGCGAGAGGCACTCGTCGGTATGAAACTCCGAAGAGCCTGGCCAAAGAGGGGTGTGGCGCCTATGGAGCAGAGCAGGGCGGCGTGGGGTTTGGCGGCGGCGGGCGGCGGCGCACGTGGCAGGTCAGAGAGGCGCAGCGACGGCTGGATTGATTGATACGGCCAGGCAGACGAGGTACCAGCGACGTCTCAAATGGGTGAACACGCGATGGTGGTGTGCCAGGCCTGAAGGCAACGGGGAGCGGCCGACGCGTCCGGCCCCTCCACGCTGTCTGCGCCACTGCGCGTGGACGTATCCTTCCCTCCTGCGACTCCTCGCGAGCACGGCGAACACAGACCCGACCCGACCCGACCCGAGCGAGCAAGCCAGAGACCACGCCCAGACCACGCCCAGACCATGCCCAGACGACGGGCTGGAGACCCGACCAGTGAGTCCGTTCGTGCGACAACTTACACCTCCTCGGGCGGGCGACGTCCAAGCACACGCACGCGGAGACCACCCCGGCCCCCTGGCTCCGAACGGGCGAATGGACCCTCGGGAGCGGCCCGCAGCACCGGAGGAGACCGACGGACACATGGCCGTGACACGGTGTGAGGCAGTCTATCTGCGACAGGCGGACGATGGGCGATGCGCGATGGATGATGCCGATGGCCCCGCTTTTGGCTCTCCCCCCGTGGCTTTGCTTCCACGGTCTCTCGTCGCATCGACGCTTTCTCCGCTCTCCGACCCGCAACACGTCCCTCAGCCTCCCCTGCGACCGCCTCACACCCTCTGCAATCCTCAGCCCGAGGCACACACACCCGATGCACATGACGCGCACGCACGTGGGGACCGACCGACCGACCGACCGACGATCCTTCGTGACTCATCAACGCAACGCAGATAAATAAATCGAAATCAAGGCATCGCGTGATCAGGTCCACCGCACGGGATATGGGAGATGGCGCAGCTCGGCAAGCGAAGGGGCCAATGGAGCCGGGCAGTCCAGGGTTCAGATAATGCTGCCCGCTGGGAAGCGACGTCGCGAGATCGTGTCGACCTCATACGCGAGCATGGCATGTTCTGTGCCCACAAATACCGTCGTCCCGTCTGGCGAGAAGGCCAGACCCGTGATATGCACATCGCCCTCCGATGCGTCGCCCCCGGGCGCATGCGTCGTGCTGATCCACGGGCCATGCAGACCGGCTCGCGTCGTGCCGAGACCCACGCCGTACTCGCTAACGATATCTGTCGTGCCAGGACCGGTCGTTGTATCGGATCTGCCCACCGCATCCGTGGTCTCGGACAGGCGCGCTCGCAACGCATCGCCCTTGACGTGCACTGTCTGGCGCGACTGGAAGGTGCGCGTGTCGATGAAGTGCACCGTGTTCACGTGCTCGGTATACGCCAGCAGATCGACGCCTGCCGCACGCGAGAACTTGAGGCAGCGGCCCGCATTGCGGATATGGGTCGCGTTGTGCTGCGCAAAGGGCATCAGGCGTGACCGCGCTGCACTCGCCGAGCTCGACGAGGGCCCGTCGCCGTTGCCGGGCACGTTCGGGGTGAACCGTGCCAGGCGCTCAGTCGATCGGACATCCCAGACGGCCACCGTGCCGTCCTGGCTCGCCACGGCAAACTTTTCTGAAGTCGCGCTCCATGCGCATGAAAAGCCGGCATCGGTCGAGACAGTGAGCGTGGCCATCCGCGAATAGGCGCCGCTATTGGAAATGCCATAGAGAAAGACGACATTCGTATCGCCCACAGCAAGCATCCGGGTTCCATCGGGGCTCACGGCGGCGTGGTTGACGGCCGTGGGGAACGAGATACTTTCGACAGCGCTAAGTTCCGGTAACGACAAAACCTTAATCTTTTCGTCGTTGTTGCACACAAGCAGCCGGGTGTCACCGTTGGCATGGCGTGCAATGCACAGCGCATTGTTGATGCTGCCACCGACCGAGGTCTCGGCATAGTAATCCGAGTCAAGAGAGCGCACGACAAGCTGGCTCCGCTGCCCACCGGCCGCCAAGTACCCCTCGGCGCAAGCCATACTCGTAGGCGCAAAAGCGAGCTTGCGAAGCAATGCCTTGCCGCGTCGCATAGTCGTATCGTACGAAATGACATTGTTGCCATGCACGTAAAGAAACTCGTCGGCACGCCGCGGACAGACGACCAAGTCTCGCAGCTGCCAGTGCTGGATCGTGGCAAGAACTGGGTACGATTTGGGGTTCGGCCTAACAAAGCACAAGGCGTTGTCTTCCATGGTGACCGTCATCGTGGGACGAGGGTCAGCCGCCACGCAGAAGCGCGGGTATGAGGCAAAGTCGGTAGAATGGACAGATGGACGGACGGAGATGCGGAGGGCCGCCACGCAGAGTGCGGATCTGCTTGGCCCAATGGACTATCTGGCCGGCACAGGGTGTGTCGAGTTGAAAGGCTGGTACAAATGCAGGGGTGGCAGCAGGCCAATGGCCGAGGGCTATACAGGGAAAACGAAGGCTGCAGCCGTCCGTCGTCAGAGCGGCCTTGCTATAAGCAAGAGGATCGTTCACTCGTTACACCGGCAATCAAACGAGAAAGGAGTCGAGAGATCGGCCGCACCCTGACTTGCGCGCGCGACAGAATGCTGCTGGTTCAGAGGCGAATGGGTTCAGATCTGGCCAGCGCACGTGGCGTAGGTAGCGTCGGCGTCGGCGATGATGGTGCTAAACGAATTACTCCAGGGACGCGGCAAATTGACCTCGCTTAAAGAGGCGAACGACTTGGCCGTTGTTCCACATGTACGTGGGCTCACCCACCGTTGCGGCGTTCAGCGTGGGGAGATGCGTCTTGCACCGGTCGGCAGGCGCCGCCTTCGAGCTGCGGCGGCGGATCGGCTATCGAAGGAAAAAATGAAAGTAAACAGCACGCCGCGGCAGTCGTAGACCGTAAGCTTTAGCGGGGCCCGTGTGTCTCGAATCAACGTAGGATCAGACGGAGGCACGCAAAAGATGTAAGGCGCTCGGCGACAATTCAAGCGCCTGGGGGGTCGTTAAGATTTGGACGCTGATATCAGGACGAAGATTGCGATCGATTATGCTGATCGATCACCGTGGTGATGATCTCGTTTCGAGGGGGGAAGATATAACGCTGGATACTGTTGGGAAAACGGCGGAAAGCGATCGTGGGGATGAAAAATCCGAGTTACAAAATGGCAAACAAAAAAAAAAACGAGGTTCCGCATGGAAGAGGCACGAGGAGAACACGTAAATGATAGCAAAGACAATGCTATAATGCTATTAGGCCGGATACGCTTGAGAAGGATCATCGAGGTCACCCTCGTGGACCCCCGATCGATCAACCGATCGCTGTCGACGATGCATGGCGTTGATCCTAGGCCGACTGCGGTAGCCCATCCTACAGAGCTGATCAAGACGATCGATCACATCGGACATTCGGACATTCCACGTGATCCGGGTCCTCCGCTCGAGAGCTGTTTGCGCGCCCTGCCCCCCGCCGGCGGTCAAGCGCCCCAAGACGGGTCGCGACGTCATTCGTCATTCAGGCCGCGTGGCCTCTGTCCCGCCCGGCAATCCGTCGGTGTGGCGCAGTTTTCTCTCCCGCGTTCCGGGCGAGCGCCCGCTCGACTGAACCGACGGGGGTCGACCCGGTCCGCTGGACCTGAGTGTATGCCCAGACGATGGTGGCCCTGAAACCTGGTCAACGCCGGCGCCAGGGGATCGTGGTTCGAGGTTGGCTGTGGTATAAAGCCACGAACGGCTAGTTTGTGAACCGCAATCTCAAAACCGCATTGAACATTCGACGCTGCCTGGCCTTACCCGCCAGATCGGAGACGCAGTGCCGCAACGGGCAAGATCCGCTGCAGCCCAGGGTCAGGAAGCTCATCCGGAGATGAGCCGAATGCGCTAAATGCGCTACTGTCTCGGTGAGAGAATCCTCGGGGCACCACGGAGGAGACGGCGAGCACGGCAGGTGAGGATGGGTCTATATACACGAGCGTATAGAAAATAACTATTTGAGGGTCTTTTTAATTATTTGCGAGATCAATGATGACAGAAAGATCACCGTAAAGGTCAATCGAATGAATGAACAGATGTATGGATACATGGATGAATCCGTGCTCTTTCTGCATAGCGTTGTCATTTGCCGCTGATGTCGTAGCTCGTTGTGTGATAGTCTACAACGCGAACACCGACGCACCCCGCAAGATCCGTTGTGTTTCTTTCCTAGATATAAAGGGGCCGTAACATGTCTGAATGACACCCATTGCTTAAAAACCGGAGATGACTTATCTCTGCTCGCTTGGACCGCGCTTTCGACCGCCGACGGGGTCTCTCAGGTCACTTGCGCTACCGACGCGAAGGATCGGCAAGGGCCCGTTTTGCGATGATCCCAATGCATGGGCACATGTGTTGCTTTCGGAGTGGCGCAGTACTCGTTTCGAGGGGCCGTTACCCATCTGCGTTCCGTGCCCATGGGCCCCCTCTTCCCCCCCCTCTTTCCTCCCCACCACGGCTCGGCGCCTGGCCGGCCGACCCCTCCGCCGCCCCCCGTCCATCCATCCATCCATCCATCCATCCGTCCGCCCATCCATCCGTCCGGCGGAGCATCCCGCTCGTTCGGCAGACGTCGCTCTAAATCGGCCATGCGACGCTCATCACGAGGCCAGGTATAGAGTCAGACAAGCGCAGAGAGCTCGTCCTCATGGTGTCGTCGAGTATACCCAAGACGCATCCAGCCAGACGCACCTGATGTGAAAGATAGACGGTTTGAACCTCCAACCCCACCGCTCCTCTCCCTCTGGTCTTCCCCTTTTCCCCGACCCCACCGTTTAACCAACCGTCACAATGGTAAAGCGCGACCGCTACCGTTCTCCGTCGTCGTCGACGCCAACGCCGTCTTGAAACCGTTGTGGAAAAGCGTCCATGTCGACTCGAAAGCAGAAAGCATCCAACAAGCAGAGCGAAGCGAGACGCCCTTGGCGTCTGGGCCCCGTCGTCGCTCTCAGCGAATCGATCGATGGCTCCCATTGTCCAGCGTGAAGCGCAGTTCCAGGCATCTCCGGATATACCGGATCGATGGCCCTCACTCCAACTCGTGTGAGCCGGCTGGAGCGCTGGCCTTCCGGATGCGACGCTGCAGGCTGCTGGTCGCCCATCTGCCCAGCGACGGCGTCCAGCAAGACCCAGGGCCGTTGTGATCTCGGAAAGTCTCCCCGGGCACGCCCGGACGTGAGTGCTTCGCCGATCTCGAGGCTGGACGGATGGGTTCAACGGATGTCCTCTTCGGGCGTCCCGCCGCGTTCCGGGCGTCTGTGCCATCCCTGCCGTTGCTCGCTGGATCACGCTGGGCACGTTCGTCATGCGGCCACGGAGCTCGTGGCCGTGGCCGTTGTTTCGGCCGCTGCCTGCGCTGGAGTCCTGGCCTCGTCGAACTCTGCTCGCTGGCGAACGCCGGCTGTACCACACGATCGCCACCCGTGGTCAGAGCTGTGGCCGTTTGACGATGCCGTTTGCTCCCGCGCGGCCGGGTACTGCGCCTACGGCCCTCGTCACGTGGTCCCGGAGACGTCTGTACAGGCTGCCTTAATGGGAAGCACACACGCATCAGGGGCCGTGTTTCGGCATGTCTCGGCACCCTCAGAAATGAAAAATCGGCCGACGCAGCTGACGACGAGGCGATCAGAGTGCGGCTGGCGTTGTGTCTGGTGCTGCCCAGTGCCTGATCATGCGTGTTGCGCCGCCTCGTTCTGGCCCGCTGGCGATATGATCATCACCCCTGCGATGGCGACGACTTGACATTCTGCTTGCTGCTGACTGCACGCTTTCCATCGCCCGATATGGCATCCGCTCGATCCGGGCGATGGTCGCTGATCCGGCGCAGCCCATGTACAGTGTGTACCGTGTTCTGTTTGACTCACCTCGCTTTTGATCTTTTGTTTGTTTCCAGGGTATCGACCTCGGCCGCAAGGACCACCACGTCAAGAACGGTCGCCGCACGGCGCCGGCTTCCGAGGACCCGTACCTGGCGCTCCTCGTCAAGCTGTACACGTTCCTGGCCCGCCGCACGGAGTCCAAGTTCAACGCCATCGTGCTCCGCCGCTTGTTCCAGGCCCGCGTCCACCGCCCGGCCATCTCCCTCGCCAAGGTGATCCAGTACACCAAGAACCGTGAGGGCAACCCCACGGTTGTCATTGTCGGCTCTGTCACCGACGACATCCGCCTCAAGAACGTCCCCAAGCTGAGCCTGTGCGCCCTCCGCGTGACGCGCACCGCCCGCGCCCGCATCCTCGCGGCCGGCGGCGAGGTCATCACCTTCGACCAGCTCGCCCAGCGCGCCCCGACCGGCGCCAACACCGTGCTCCTCCGCGGCCCGCGCAACGCCCGCGAGTCCGTCAAGCACTTCGGCAAGCCCGGTGCCCCCGGCTCCTCGGCCAAGCCCTTCGTCCGCTCCAAGGGCCGCAAGTTCGAGCGCGCCCGTGGCCGTCGCGCGTCCCGCGGCTACAAGAAGTAAACGGGGTTCATTTCCGCGGCTGTGGCCGACGGGGCGGGCGTGTTGGTTTCGGAGCACGCAATTGTTGGGCCTGCGCCCGGGCTCGCTCGAGCGTTTCCGTTTCCATGTGCGCCGCCGTCACGTCGCTGTCGCGTCGCGTGGCTGTCCGTGTGGATGGCCAGCGAAGTGGGCCCTCGCTGGCGTGCATGGTGGGCTGCCGTCGCCGCCCTCGTGGTGTGGCACGCGTCCCTGTCGCACGCGTTTCGCCCTGCGGTGGCCGGATCTGTGTGCGACGCACGTGCTTCTGACCTTTTTTACGCATAATTTGTCTGAGATAGTGGTGCTAGAATGCCGGGCTGGTCGAGCCTGTCGCGAGGCTCTGAGCCATCACGATGCGTTTCCGTGTCGTCGGATTTTGGAGGGGTCGGTCGGACCTCGAGAGGGACCTCGACTTCGAGGAAGGGCTTGTGGATGTGAATCATCATCTGTCGGGGGGCTCAGGGCCTCATCCAAGCGCAACGAGCGTGTCGCGGCGCGAGGAGAAAAGACGGACAAATACCGTCATTGTGACGTTCCCGCGGTTCCCGCTGGAAGCTTCTTACCCAGGGGCCGCGGCGCATCCAGGGGCCCCGGCTCTCGCGTCACGCCGTGACGCCCGTCATCACGTCATCGTGGAGGCGAGGCAAAGCCACGTGCAGATACATCACTTTGGTTATAAAAGGTTCGCCGGGTTGACGGCAGCACGACGCGAGCATCACATCCAGTGATGCCGCAACCGTCCCTATCATGGCTCCATGAAGATGTCTTGCCCTGGCCAGGAGAGTCGAGACGCTACGAGCGGGCATCACCCCACGCCTGTTCTTGCACACTCGCATCGCATCGCATCATATCACGTTGTCGTCACTTTCGGCACAGGTATCTGTAAATTCCTTGCCGTTCCGTCGCTTTTCTCCATTCACAGACCATCGCTATCGTCATGCCGTCCTCATCTGCGGTCGCGCCGACGCCCATTGCGGCGCCTTCGACGGACGCCACCGTCATCACCATCCCCGACACCGGCGCCGGTTTGAGAAACGCGGCCTGGGAGGACGAGACCCCTCTGACGTCCCGTCTCTCCCTGCGTGGCGGCTGCCAGCCGGTGTGCGACCTCATCATGGGTCTCTGCGCCGCCATCACGGACTGCTTATGCTGCCGCTGGTGCTAATCGCGTGCGCCGCCTGGATGCCGCACCGAATGACTGGGCCAATCATAACGTCGTGAGACACCGCTTTGCCGTTCGAAACGCGGCCTATCTGGCCGACTAGCACAGAGGCATGGAGTACGGTATCACGTGCGGGCCTCTTCTTTCCCCTCCCCCCCCCCTTCTGAACCCTCATGACGCATGGCGGCTACTGGATGGCTCTGCCGCGTCGCTGTCGCTTCCAAGACATGTATGCTATATGATGAATGATCGATAAAACAACCATGTTTGCGACAGTGTCTAAGAGAAGTGAGACGTGGATGGTGATACGGATACTCGATGGTCGGTGATGGGATGAACCTAGTTCAGGTCCACGTATGATCATGGTCGGCGCCTCGTACACCTCAAGTGGAGAGTGTCCACTCCACTGTGAGCCAACCCCGCACAAGATATTGACCCCTCCGCCTCCCTCTCGTCCTCAAAGAAGCAGTTCTCGCTCATTCGGGCTTAGCACCGAAGAAACATGCCGATCACATCCTGCAACCTGCCCTGCTCCGCAATGCGACTCATGGCAGGCTTGACAGGAGCGGTCCGGCAACCCGTCGAATGTTCAGGGCGGCGTACAGGTCGCGGTTCACCGGCGTACTTGGTTTAATCATTCCTCGGCCAACTTGGGGATCTTTGCCTGGCAGGCTTGCTGACGGCCTGAGTGGCCATCCCATGCTCCCCAGCGATGGCCACAATGTTTGTTGTGCTGCATGCTACCACCTTGAGGTCCTTCACTATTCTAGATAGCCCGGAGGCGTCGATGGTCATGAAGCGGGCTCACATCTGGGCCGCCGACTCCCCATTGATGACCGGCAGCTGAGCGGTCTCCAGAATCCGCCAGACGAGACATGCGTGGCGCACCAGGCGGTGTAGGATGATGTCCTTACCGTCCAGCCAGTGCCACGTTGTTGCCAGGCCCAGCCAGCATGCGGCGTTGGCGTTGGCTGCTGGCCGCGGTAGGTCCCGGGCTCCGTCGCGCACGCGGGGATATCCGGCTTGGCGGGCGCAGGGCCCGGTTGAGGGGCGCACCACGGCCGTCGGCAACGCGGCGAAAGAGGCTCCCCTTGGCCACCTTTCGCCGCCTCGCTCGCTCGCTCGCTCGCTCGTCAGCTCGCTCGTCGGCTCGCTCGTCGGCTCGCTCGTCAGCTCGCTGGCCAGCCCAGCCACCGGCCTAGCCACCCGCGGGCTCGCCGGCTCGGCCGCCACGCGTCTGGCGGCACGGAGAGACGCGTCCTCATTCCCCGAGCCGAGCATCTGCCCGTCGACCGAGCCGAGCCCAGAGCGCGTTGCCTTCGTCGTGGCACGGAAGACGATGATCCGCCGTCCACGTGGAGCGCGTTCCATGCGTGGATGCGATAGACCTAGCGGGTGCGCGAGGCTGATCCGAGGGCTGGTGCTGATCAGCGACGCACGCGGCCTGCGGGATCGTCTCCACGCGTTGAACGCGCAACGCCGACGCCGCTGCGACGGATATCGACGACCGCCGACCACGATCGCGTCCCGAATTCAGCGGCCCGCGTGCGCTCTGTTTTCTGCTCGCCGTCTGGCATCGACGCGTCTCTTGCTTCTCTCCGATTGCTCGTTCGATTGCTCGTTCGATTGCTCGTTCGATCACCCCGTTTACCCCGTTTACCACGATGGCCGGTTCATCGTCGTCGGCCGCTCCCAGCGGCCAGAAGCCCACGGACGCCATGGCCGTGGACCCGGCGCCCGCTGCCAAGTCAGCCGCCGAAGCGAAGCCCGCTAAGCCGGTCGACCCGCAGGAGCAGTTCAATGCGTTGCTCGCTGGTAAGTCATTCGCCTGACGACAGACGACCTTGTGCGATCACGGGCGATGGCCCCGCCTCGATCTGTCCCGTCCGGGTGGCATGAAACGTTCCGATCTCACCCGATGCTTTGTTCTTTTTCGTTGATTCAATGCCATTTGTCCTTGGTACTCCGATGCCCAACGATCGCCAGACATCCGCTCGGGCGTCCAGTTCGTGGAACGTGCGGTGGCGATCTCGGAGGCTCGTTACATGACTCGCGCCCTGCGTGCCGTGACGCACCTCCGCGCGGAGGTCAGCCCGCGCTTGGTCCAGGCCGCGCTCGCGCAGGCCCTTCCTAAGGGCGAGACGCAGTTCCTGCCTTTGTGCCTGCCCTACCTCGCCAAGCTCGAGGCGCCGGCCGCCGCGGCGCCGGCGCCCGCCACGACGGCGATGGACGTTGATACGGCGGCGGGGCCCAACAAGGCCGAGGGCACCGACGCGCTGGCCGCGGGCCATGCAGACGTGCAGTCGCAGATCGAGGTCGGCGCTTTCCTCGCGCTGCTGCTCGTCATGTACCTCCACGACAAGAAGGCTTATGCCGAGGGCATGGCGCTGAGCACGCTCCTGATCGAACGCATCCAGCAGTCCAACCGCCGCACCCTCGACTACCTCGCGTCGCGCCACTACTTCTACTTTGCGCGTTTCCACGAGCTGCAGAACCGCCTCCCCGAGATTCGCCCCCTGCTGCTGAACGCGCACCGCGTCGCCGCGCTCCGCAACGACGACGCCATCCAGGCCACCGTGCTCAACCTGCTGCTCCGCGACTACCTCCAGCACCGCCTCATCGACCAGGCCGACAAGCTCGTCTCCAAGACCACCTTCCCCGAGTCCGCCAGCAACCAGCAGGCCGCACGCTACCTGTATTACCTCGGCCGCATCAAGGCGCTCCAGCTCGAGTATACCGCGTCCCACGGCCATCTGCTCCAGGCCATCCACAAGGCCCCGCAGACGCGCGCCACCCGCGGCTTCCTCCAAGCCGCCCAGAAGCTCTCGATCCTCGTCCAGCTGCTGATGGGCGAGGTGCCCGCGCGCAGCCTCTTCCGCGAGCCGCATCTCGCTGTCGCCCTCGCGCCCTACCTCGCCCTGACGCGCGCCGTCCGCGCCGGCGACCTCCACGCTTTCTCCGCGGCGCTGCAAACCCACGCCGCCGCGTTCCGCGCCGACGCGACCACCACCCTCATCCTGCGACTGCGCCACAACGTCATCAAGACGGGCCTCCGCCGCCTGACGACGTCCTACTCGCGCATCGCGCTGCGCGACCTCGCAGTCTGCCTCCAGCTCGACTCCGAGGAGGACGCCGAGTTCATTGTCGCCAAGGCGATCCGAGACGGTGTGATTGACGCCGTGATCGACCACGCCGCGGGCACCGTGCGCACCCGCGAGGTCGTCGACGTCTATGCCACGAGCGAGCCCCAGGACGCGTTCCACCAGCGCATCGCCTTCTGTCTCCAGCTCCACAACGCGAGCGTCAAGGCCATGCGCTTCGAGGTCGACGCCCACCGCAAGGAGCTCGAGAACGCTGACGCGCTCCGCGAAGAAGAGCGCAAGCTCGTCAGCGAGATCATTGAGGGTGACTTGATGGACGACGACGAGCTCTGATCCGTGAGATCGCTCCAATCACCCACGCGGCGGCAATGCCATCTCTGTGGTTTCCCATGCGGCATTCACGAGCGGTGGTCGGAGGTGTGTCCTGTCGCTTCGCCTTGATCCTATCCAATATATATAAGCGCCTCAACATCGGTTGAGTCGGCGTATACTAGTTCACTTCCTTGACGATCTCTACCTCCTCATGCGTCTGCAGGAAGGGCTTGTCGCAACTCTCGGGGCGGCGCATCACGCTGATGATGGCGGCGCTGAACGCCTCGGGGTTGTCCATGTAGAGGTGGTGGCCCGCCTTGTCGACCATCATGACCTGGCTCCGCGCCGAAAAGCGGTCCAGATGGTCCGCGGCCGCGCGCCAGTCCATCCAGTCCTCCGTGCCGTAGATGAACGTGGTCGGCATCGTGAGTCGGGCAAACGTCCGCACGATCGGACGCTTCGCAAACACGCCGGGTTGGAAGAGCCGCATGAAGCCGAACTCCCCCGCGCCGCGGCCCGCCGAGATGGCGCTCAGGTAGTCCTCGAACACGGTGAGCTCGTCCACCGCCATCAGCGGGAATCGGCGGCGCGTGTATACGCGCGTCAGGTGCCCGCCCCACGGCCCCGCCCACCGGATCAGCGACTGCGGCGTGACACCCGCCAGCCAGAGCCGGGTGAACACGCTGAACAACCACGGCCGTTCGGCGCCCATCGCGTCCAGCACTTCCTTCGGCGGCGATTCGGGGACGCCGGCCGGCGAGGCCAGGATCAGGTGGTCGACGCGCTGCGGGTACTTGAGCGCATAGCGGTGCGCCAGGTACCCGCCGAAGCTGTGCCCGAGCAGCGTCATGCGCTCCACGCCGACGCGCTCGCGCCACGCTTCCAGACTGTCCACGTAGTACGCTTCCGTCGCGTCCAGCGATTCCTCCGACTCGCACGCGGTGTCCTTGCCCAGCGACGGGAGCGGCGTGCGCGAGGACCCGGCCATGCCGAGCCAGTCGATGGCGAACACGCGCCAGCCTGCTTGCTCGCCCAGCGCCCGCAGGCAGCGGTAAAAGAAACCCAAACCGGCGCCGTACCCGTGTGCCAGAACCAGCACGCGCTTGGGCGGCGTCGACGCCGCGACGGACGCCGACCCGGGGGCAGCGGCCACGTCCTGGAAGCGGGAGCCGCACACGGCGACGTCGTCGCCGTTCGCGCCGCGCTCTTCTTCGATCGTGATGGACGGGCGCCGTTCTTCGCCGGCCACCGGCGGCGTGCCGGGCACCGTGTGAACAATAGCTTCCTGCGGCGTGGGCAGCGACGCTCCCTCCGGCAGCCGGTCGATCACGAGCGTGTTGATGGCGCGGCCCTCGCCGATATCAACGAGTCCGACGCGCGCAATCAGGTCGGCGTCGCTCGCGTCCGCGGCTGTCTTGGTGGCCGCGTCCGGGGCCCCGAGAACCGGCGCATTCGCGTCGGTATCACTGGCTTCGTAGGTCGGCTTGTTGGCGTCCGGAACACCGCGGAACATAGCCAGCCGGAAGAGGAGCTGGTGCTCCGCGGCGCGGACGGCCGCTGGAGAAGAACGGCTCCATTTGAACCAAGAGCGGTACCGCGGCAGGGGCGCCGGGTCCGGCGCGAACAGGACGTCCATGGGGGATTGAAATGAACGTCCTTTGGATGCGTCAGCAGCGGCAGTAAATGCGCTCAAATCACTGGGCGGCTTGGATTTCCGCAAAATCGAGCGACGCGCAGATGCGGCGAGACGCGTCGCAGCAGAGCGTGCGGTGGTGGTGGCCGTTCGCGCTGAACCAGGTGAGGGCCCGGCGGGAATGTCCGTGGCAGCGGAGAGGCGGTCGGCGGCTGAGGCAGCGGCGCGAGCAGAAGTATGCCAGGCGGCTCGGGCAACAGGTGCGAGGTGGCCGACCGCAGCACCAAGCCTCTGTACGAAGTTGACGCCGGCCAGGGTGATGTTCAACGGCGGAGGCGTATCAGCTTAAATGAAGACGCGTCTGCGCTGACTGATCAAGAGAGGCAAGATGGTCGAATCTGTCTAGAGTGATCCGTGATCGAGCGGAGAGGCTTGATTGGGGCGCCACGTGGACACTGAAGACGCCACAGCAACCCCCCACCGATCCGGTCAGGTTACAACAGCGACGGGGCCGGGGAACGCGCTTGCATCGATACCGAGAGTGCCATCATAAAGACTCGACATATATATTGCAGCGCGGGCCGACGTCTGCCACAACATCGCGGCCCGTCTTTGTTGCTGCTGCTGCTGCGTCCAGCCGTCCGCGTGCCCATGTACTTTCATTGGCCCCCTCAGCTGGGCCTTCCTTCGGCCGTTCCTTCCTTCCGCACCGAACGCTGTCGACACACGTCGCCTTCAGCACGATGCTCCGCAATGCTTGGATCGACCCGGCCGAGCCTGGCGCGCCCCCGGCCAATCCCGTCGCTGTCGACGTGGCCAACCCGCCCGAACCAAAGCGTGACCCGCATGCTTTCTTCGGGGGCTTGACCAAAGTGGGCGCGGTCCCGAGCCCGCCGCGTGTGTCCTGCTCCGCCCAAGATACCCCCATGAAAATCACCGTGACAATGGCTCCAGAATCCACATCACTCTTTCGTCTTCCTTCGTCCATCTTCTTTTTTCCCTGCAAACGGGCGCGACCGATGGCGCCGTTAGCACAACGAAAGTGGCCTTGGTCAGCCTGCCTTGGGGTCGTTCGCGTCGGTAAGTGAATGAAACGGGAAGTCTAAGCACAAGACCCAAAGAACGGAAACAATAGAGACATCCGCCAGCGAACGGTAAGGCGCCATTGGTTGCGCGGTGACTCGGCGTTGCCATGCAGGCTCACCCCAACGCGACCGTCCGCCAGCCAGGGTGTTTTTCGCGCCGAAACAAGGTTGCCGATCTGCCCCAGCCGCACGAACTCGCCACTTGACCCTTGCGGAGGGGAGACAAGGTGTGAAAAGAGGGAAAACAAGCCAGGCCAGGCCAGGACAGCACGCTCTGCTGGTAGTTTCGCAAGCTGCGGTGAGCGTAAGCCGGACCAGGTCGACATGATAACGCGATGCTTCTTCGTCGGTTGCCACGAGCCGGAGAGGATGCTGGTGCCAAGAAAATTTGCATTACCGGGGGGCTCTGGACCGAGAAGTTGCCTCGATCTTCCGCGAAGACCAAACTCCGACCCGACCCGTCTCGATTCATCTCGATTCATCTCGATTCATCACGCCGTTGCGACGCATGAGAACCTTCTTCCAGGTTCCTTTCAGAACCTATTGGCGCCATGACGTATCTGTACGATACCGAGTATAGCGCTGATAGCGTCGAATTCTGTCCGTTCGAGCCTCACACGGGCCTCGCCCTCATCGGCACCTACCAAGTCATCGCGCCGGCCTCGTCGGATCAAACGCCCGACACGGACTCCCGTGCGAAGGAAGCATCCTCCCAGCACGAGAGTTCCGCGAGCGATCTAGACAACGCGAACGATGACGACTCTGACGCCGACTTGGCGGGGCCCGCCAAGGTCAAAACGAACCGCAAGGGCAAGCTAATAGCCATGCACGTGCAAGCTCTAGCGACGGCCGACGCGGAAGCTTCCGCCAGCGCGAATGATGCAGAGGCGTTGGCATCGGCGTCGGCGTTCAAATTAGATGCGGCATGTATTGAGAGTCACGAGATGGCGGCAATCCTGGACATCAAGTGGCTCCTGTCCCATTTCCATGTGCCCGAGTCGTCATCTGATGCCCTTTACGCGACGACGCAGACCACGCCGGCTTCGAAAGTAACCGCCAAAGAGAGCCGTGGTCGTGCTTTGTTCGCGCTAGGAACGGCGCGTGGCGAAATCAAAGTGTACGACGTGGCCAACGATGTCGCTACGTGCACGCCGTCACCATCGAAGCGTGATGCTGTCCCTGCCACCGCCTCCACCCAGCCTCCGTCCCTCCTGCGCTTGCTGGATTCCGTCGTCTGGCCGGATGAGGACGCGCTGACGCTCTCGCTCGACTGGTCGCGGCTGCCTTGGTCTGCGGCGGATCATACCGTTCCTGATCCTGATGATCTTGACGGTGCAGCGGGCGACCGCAGTGACAGTGATGATGACGAAGACGCGGTCATGACACGGCTGACGGCCCAGTTTGCCCAGCTGACCGCGAGCCATGGCCCGCCCATGCCCCGTTTGGCGACGAGTCATAACAACGGTAGTGTGGCCGCGTGGGCCTTCCGTCCGGACACGGCCCGTCTGCACCGATACTGGACGGTGCCGGAGGCGCACGGCTACGAAGCCTGGATCGTCGCCTGGGATGCCTTTCAGCCGACGGTCATGTACTCGGGCGGCGATGATTGCCGCTGGAACGTGTGGGATACGCGATCGCCGGGCGTGGTGACCATGGCGGCGAGTGCCAAGCTGCGCTCGAGCCGCTACCACAGTATGGGCGTGACCGCCATGCAATCCCATCCGACCCGCCCGAATCTGCTGGCCGTCGGCTCTTACGATGAGGTCGTTGGGCTCTGGGATCCGCGGTCGCTGCGGGCCCCCCTGACGACGTTCCAGACCGGTGGCGGCGTGTGGCGTCTGAAGTGGCACCCTACCGATCCGGACCGCTTGCTCGCGTGCTGCATGCACAACGGCAACCACGTGCTCGTGTACGATGCTACCACCAGCGACCTTAGCAGCGTGCAGCATCACACGGCGCACAGCTCGCTGGCGTATGGCGGCGACTGGTACCGTGGCGCCCATCCGCTTCCCCTCTGCTTCCGGTCGCCATCGGATCAACGCGCGACCACACCGACGGCCACGACCGTGCCGGCCACGACCTCCGTGCTGGGGACGTGCAGTTTCTATGACCATGAGTTCCGATTGTGGACGCATCCGACTGACACGGCCGCGCCGCCGCACGAGACGTGAGTGACGGCGATTTCGATTTCTTACGGCTGTTTATTTACAGTTCGTTTCGATCTAGGACAGGTCGCCCGGTCGCGCGTGGCGCAAGCCGGCCGCGTCGAGCGCTTCAAGATGGCGCATGCGCTCCTCAATCTCCTGCTCGACGCGCTGCGTGGCAGCCGTCCGACCGTGCGGCGCCATCGTGCTGAGCCACGCGCGGCGTTCGCGGACTTCGCCGAGCACGACTTCGAACTCGCTCTCGCTCGCCTCCTGAGCCCGCTTGGCATCCAGCGCGGCGCGGCGTTCGGCGGCGGCCACGGCCTCGGGCGACGGGCCATCGACGCCACTGTTGGCCATCCAGGTCTGAAGCTTGCGCTTCGTCTCATCGCGATCGACTGCATCGGACGAATCGCACATCACAACCCGAATAGTGCACATCCCACCCCATATATGATACCAGGACGCATCGTGCCACCAAGAGTGAGTCTGTCAGGTCCGTTTGTTGCCGCAGCAGCTCGCCTCAACGGACATGGCCTCTTCAACCAGGGCCTCTGATTAGCTTGTCGCTGGCCGTTGTGTTTCGGAGACTTACCGCGTCGCGAGGTGCCGACATACTGCTCGCGCTCAAACTCCTCAGGGTTCATCTGCCACCGCTGGCGGCGCAGCATGGTCGGCGGCAAGCGCAGGCGGGCCTGGGTCTCGGCGGCGCTTGCGGCGGCCATGGCGACGGGCGGGAGCGCCGCGGCGGTGCGGTAGCCGGCGGCATGCCGCGTCGCGAGCTCGGGCTGCTGGACGAGGGCCTCGAGCGTGGCGCACTGGCGGTGCGACAGCTGGCTGGACCGCATCATGGACTTGAGCAGGTGTTGCACGTCGGGCGAGAGGTGCTTGCTCGATCCTGGCGGTGGCGGCGGCCCGCGCCGCGAGGCGGACGCACCCGGTGGCAGAGCCTGGCGGCGCATGATGGGTATGATTACTGATGGCTGATGGCCGATGCAACAAGCTCTTGAGCGGCGAGGCAAGGCAGCGACTCAGCAAAGCGGAAGAACCGATGAAACGCGGTTTTATGAAACATTGAAATCTTATCATGAACACACCATCCGCATTTCATATCATCGTGTGTTCATGACGATCGCGCCTAGAGCTCATTCAGGAGAGGCATTCGTCCTTTTCGAAGAGCGTGCGAGGGGTGCACAGTGACCCCATCCCAAGTCACCGCCGATCATGACCGATGCGACGACACGCTATGTGGGACATGGTCGTGCGATCTCGTGTGGTGCTCCTCCGGGCCTCGGGGATCGGCAGTTATCACGAGTCTCGTCGACCGCATCGCTGGGTTCGCGATCGCCCGCGTGGCCCCGCTGTGCCGAGCGTCGGCCGACTCGCCTCACGCCCAGCGCTGCGGTGTATCTCCGCCTTGCGATTGGCGCGCCGAGCGGGTTGGGATGGACGGTGGTGGCCGTCTGCTGATCATTGGCTGCTTGCGCTCTCCACCGCTGCCGCCGTTGCGAGGGTCGTCGCCGTTGCCAGGGGGCTGAGTTGAGGTCGGCGGCGGAGATTGGCCGCCAGCGCCACGACCGCGCCTGCCCAGCCGCTCAAGCGCCGGGCGGCGGGCGGCCTGCGGCGGCGGCGGCCGGCGGCGGCGGCGGCGGCGGCCTGCGGCGGCGGCGGCGGGCGCGAGTCGCATGGGGGCCGGCGGCGGGCGAGACGCCGAGGCCGAGGCGTCGCATCACGGCGGGACCAGGACGCCGTGGCACCCTGAACCCGGACGGGCGACCAGAACGCGAGAGCGGCGCGGGTGTGCATGGACGCTCGCCACGGCGAACACGAGCCGCCGGCGGCCGGGTTAGCGCGGCGGGTTGGCGCGTGCGACCAGCGAGCCGCTGCGGTCCCGAGGGTCCGCGGCGGGCGATGTCGGTGCCGGTGCTGGCATGTCGGAAGCGTGGCGCGGACTAGGATGACCCCGACGCCGACCACGACCACGACCATCGCCGTCGAGTCAACAAAAAAGGAAGGGAAAACGCCCGCGGGCACCAGCGCGTGGTGACGAGTCGGGGCGGGAGCGAGACCAGGCAGCTCTCGGCGAGAGAAACGACCGCCTGCTCGTCGCGTGGCTGCTGCTCGAGACCTGCGGGGCCCACCCACCACCTCGTCCGGAGTTTACTAGGTCGCATCCGCCGGGGACTGCCGCCTTCTCCCCACCTACGACCTTGCCGGCCTCATCGCAGGACCACCGCCGATTCGAGCTGAGCTGAGCTGAGCCGAGCTGAGCCGAGCCGGGCTGCTGCTGAGGATCGCAGCCGGACACCGTCCGTGCTCGTGAGAGACCGCTCGCTGCTTGCGGGACTATCGGACGACGGGACCGCGGCGCCGCTGCTTCCGCGCCATGACGCGGCTGACCGCCGTCGTGCCGTCCCTATGGCGGCCCGTGGCCGCTTGGCCGGCGCTCGCGCGGCCCTCGTCGGGTCTGCGCGCCGCCAGCACCGTCGCGTCGCCCCTGCACCATGGCCACGCCGCCCCGACGACGGAGGTCGTCGCGACCCAGCCGGCGGCGCCGATGCGGCGGACGCCGTCCGTGATGGCGCCGCCCGCGATGCCTACCGTCGCCGTGGGCCGCGCGCTGCCCCGCAGGGACGCGCGCGCCCTCCCGCGCACGCTGGCGAGCGGCCAGCTGCCATCGCATCTGGGCTCGCTGCCGCCGGTGTTCGACGTGAACAACGCGCCGCTTGTGCCCGGCGCGACGGCGCCGCTCGGTGACGCGATGGCCGGCGTCCAGATCTTCCATCTGGAGCTCGCCCAGATCCCAGGGATGCCCGCGGCGCCGCCGCAGCCGTCGGCGCTGCCGTCGCCGGAGCAGCTCGCGTCGCCCGTCTTTGTCGACGCGCTGCTCTCACACGCCCAGGCGGAGGTCGGCCAGCGCGTCGATGCCGAAGGGCGGCCCGTGCCGCGGCTCGTGCCGACCGCGTGGTGCCATCCGCATGCCCCGCACGTCGTGATGTCGCCGCTCGCGCGGCGGTCACCGTCGCGCCCACTGCGCTGGAGCGCCGTGCCGAAGGCCGGGGTTGCGCGCTGCTGGACGGTTCCGATGGTGGCCCCGACGGCGCTGCCGCCATCACCACCCGTGTCGCCGTCAGTCGTGCCCATGACGCAGGATGGCGCCGCGACAGACGCGACGCCGCTGCTGGCCGCATGGAACATCATGCGCATCCGCCGCAAAAAGATGAACCGCCACAAGTGGAAGAAGCGCCGTCGCGCCACGCGTCACTCGCGCCGCTACAACCGCGAGTACCTCAAGAACCGCGGCAAGAACCGCAAGAAGCAGATTTAAATGGCCTCTCTATTTTGTCAATGCCACGATGCCCTCATCCCAATCGGAGATCACGATGAAGCCTGAGGGGGAGTTCTGTCTCACATCGTAGGGTGACCATGCTTTTTTGAGGGCGTGAATGCGTGAATGCATGTGCGATACGGCATTTGTCAGAGCATACTCCCTCGTGGTGGTCGCCATCGCGGTGGGCACATCCGCCCTCAACGTGGCAGGGGTCCCCAGTGGTGACGATGGGGCGGCGACGGCGCTTTGTTTCGCGGCTGGTCGTCTCAATCGACCGCTTGGGCTGCCTTCCGGCAGCAGCGGCGGCGGCACGCGGGCCTGCGCCGTCGGAAACAAACTGCCACCCGTCGGGCCATCCCGGGCTGGAGGACTCACGCCTGGGCTCCCCGCCTCGCCACATGCCTAGGGCATGCGGATGCCTCGGCCTCCGGAAACCTCCGTGTTCCATCGTACCGCGCCGCATCGTACCGCCTGGGCCATTGCATGGCCGCGCCTTTCCGGGTTCCTTTCCCATGCGCCGTGCTGATGGCGATCGGGTGGACGCGTTTCTTCCGGATTTGAAATGCAGTGGAGCATCGGGAGGCTGTGGCGCCACGTCATGGCGAGCCAAAGCCCCGGGCGCCATCGGTGTCCGCAGGGTATCTGTGGTGGGGTGCGTCGGGGATCGCCTTCCGGAAAGCCGTGGAGGCTCAGAGGCGGCGTGTACGACCTTGCGCCGTCAAAGCGCTCTGCTCTGCTCTGCTCTGCTCTGCTTTGCTTTGCTCTGCTCTGCTGTGCTCCGACAGTATAACTGGCGCAGATTGCGCAGGCACATCGAGATGGTGCCGGCAGATGGGGCCGACCGGGGGAAGTGCCAGGGCCAGGACGGGCCGATCCAGCACCAGCGGGGGGTATGGCGTCATGGCGTCATGGCGTGGCTTTGCGAACCCGCCTCGTCTGGAGAGGTCCGGACCACGGAGCCGCCGCTTCCATCCGGGTGCGGTGGTAGATGACGATGTTCAGGCTGGGCGACCGTATCGATAGCATGGACAAAGGTGATGCCAGGTTCTCGCAGGCAGCGCTTCCATGAAACCTCGAAAGTCGCGCGCACCCTCCCAGCGGATTCTCGAGGGCCGATCTGTCCGTCACCCGATCGTCACCGCTGACATCACCCTTTTCCCCATGGTTTAACATCGTTGAAGCACAGTCCTTTCCAAACCTCTTTCTTTTCCCGGCGTCGCTGAAGCTCTCTTCCACGATGAGCTCGTGGGGGGCTCTGCGGGACAATCTCGGGTCCGTCGCGACCCTCAAGGCATGGCTGCCCTCTGAAGCAGCCTTCGAACCAGCCTGCCCGGCCGTGCCGCCGTGCTCCAACGCGCCGCCGTGCACCATGGTGCCACCGTGGATTGCGAACGCCGCGGCGACGATGCCCGCGTTCGACACGTTGCACTGGGCGCTCTTCTGCGCCGCCGCATACCTGCTGCTGCGCCAGTCGGGGTGGCAGCCCTTCGGCCCGGTACCCGTGCGCCTGAGCTTCGGCGCGCCCGGCGGCCACGCGGTCCTGCGCCCGGCGCCGACGACGGGCCGCGGCTCGACGCACGCCGATGCCGACCCCAAAGCGCCGACGCTGCGTGCGCGCGCACAGCTCCAGCACACGCAGCTCCAGCGGCTGGTCCATGCGCAGTGCCCGACGCTGTTCGCCGGATTCTCGTCGACGCCGTGGCTGCCGAACGGCCATCTGCAGACGCTTTGGGCCTCACGGCCCGACAGCTGGAAGAGCGGCTCCTTGCTGTACGACCGCGACCTGCTGCAGCACGCCGAGGGCGGCCACAACGCCCTCGACTGGTTTCCCTGCCGTCCCGGCGGCACGGTGCCCGCGCGGTCCGCGGCGGACGCCGACCAGGCCGCCTCGGACCCCGTGCCGCCCGGGCCCGACCCGCTGCCCCGCACAGCGCCCGTCATCATCATCCTCCACGGCCTGACGGGCGGCAGCCACGAGGCGTACGTCCAGGACATGGTGCGCGCCGTCATGGCCGTTGACCACGGCGTCCGCGTCGTCGTCATGAACGCCCGCGGCTGCGCCGGCTCACAGCTCACGAGCGCGCAGCTGTACAATGCGTGCTACACCGGCGATCTCCGCGCGACGATCGGTCGCGTCCAGGAAGCCACGGGCGCCCTGGACGTGCCGATGGCTGCCGTCGGGTTCAGCCTCGGCGCCAACGTGCTGACGTGCTACCTCGGCGAGACGGGCGAGCGCTCGCCGCTCCTGGGCGCCGTCGCCATCAGCAACCCCTTCGACCTGCTGGCCGGCGCGCGCTGGCTTGATTCTTCCGTGGCGGGTCGCCATATTTACTCCCCGGGTATGGGGCGCAGCTTGGGCCGCTTGTTCTCGAAGCACGCCCACCACTTCACGCGGTCGCCGGCGACGCTGACGGCCGGTCACTCGCCATCGTCGTCGTCGTTGTCGTCATTGCCATCGTCGTCCTCCACTGCCGACGACAATGCCGGGACAGGCGCCAAGTCGCGACGACCGGCCGCTTCCTCGGGCGATGGCTCCGGTGATGCGTCGTCGTCATGCTCGAGCACCGTGGCGGCAGAGGCGCTGGATGCCACCGCGCAGGCCGCGGATACCTCGGCCGACGCGCTCGCCGGCGCGGAGCACCGCGGGACCCTTCTCAAGACGCTGTACGTGTCGCAGATCCGCTCCCCGCGCACGTTCGACCACCACGTGACGCGGTTGCTGGGCCGCTATGCGTCCGTCGACGACTACTATCGCCGCGGCTCGAGCGCGCAGTACGTGCCGTATATCCGGGTGCCTTACCTTGCGATCTCGGCCGAGGACGACCCCGTCGTGCCATGGGTCACATGGCCCGTCTCGGATGCCGCCGAGAACCCCTACGTTGTGCTGGCCGCGATGCAGCGCGGCGGGCATGTCGGGTGGTACGAGGGCTGGCGCCCGCGCCAGTGGGTCCAGCGCCCGGCGGCCGAGTTCCTCGTCATGGCGCTCCGCCATGCCCAGCACGGACCCGACCTCTCCGTCGACGCGTAACATGGTCGTTGATCATTGTATTATCGATCATGGATGCATGCAATGCATGTCGGTGTCATGCGTTTAAATAAAGAAAAGACGGCAAGGAGGGCATGGGACATCCTCCCGCCTGTCATGCAAGAAATAAATAGTCCAGAGCGATCATATACGCTCGTCATTAAGGGGGGTGCGAGTGATGGGGAGAGCAGGGAGAAGGGCGGCATCGATTGAGTGGAAGGATGCCGCTGAGCCATCAGGAGGGGGGGATCGTCCGTCCCCGTCGAACGGCGCACAGGTGCGGTCGTCGGAGGGCCAAGGCCAAGGAGGGAATGGAAGCAGAGCCAGGGGAACGGGTCGTGATGGGTTCAATGGGTCGTCGGGAAGGTATGCGAGCATCCTCGGCAAGGCGCTTAGTGCTTGGAAACGACTTCGCCCTGGAAGTTGCCCGCGGGATAGTATTCGCAGGTGATGGTGACGCCGGAGATGGCGCAGCCGACGGCGGTGGTGTCGGGCCAGATGGCCTGGGTGAAGTGGCCGTAGCCCTCAAAGTCGCCGGTGCCGATCGGCTCGCCGTTGTAGAGCGGGGCCTCGGCGCCCCAGGCGCGCACCGCGTCGCGGCACGAGGGGGTCCCGCTGTACAGGTTCTCGCCGTACCCGGGAAACATGCCGTGCGAGTGCGCCAGACCCGTCTGCCGCGCGTTGAGGATGTTGCTCCAGATCTGGGCGTACGACGCGGCGCGCGGCGACCACTGCAGATCCGCCTTGCCGAACTTGCGGCGCAGCCGGTTGTGCTCTTCCATGCAGGCCTGGGCCCACGCGTCAGGCGGCGTCGCGGTCATCGGGATCGCCTGGGGCGTCCCGGTCGCGGGTGACGCGGGCACTGACGCGACGCGGCGCACGGTTTTGGTGACCGTCGGCCGCGACGGCGACGACGTGCGGTGCGCCGCGGCCGGCTGCTGCCGCACCACCTGCGTGTGGCGCACGACGGCGCCGGCGGGCACCTGCCGCTGGGGCGTCGGCTGGGCGCGGTGCTGCACGCGCCGCGTAATGGTGGCCGGGTGCTGCACGTGCTCCTGCGGCGCGGCGTCCTCGAAGGCCGAGGGCGCGGTGGCGGTGGGCTCGGCGGCCTTGGCGTTCGCGACCGGCATGGCGGGGGACGCCGCCGCCGCTTCCCCAAGCTCGGCATGGATGGCGGCGTCCGTCAGACGGGCTTTACTGCCGACAGGCGGGAGGGTCACCTCGGAGGAGGCGGTCCGCGTCGGCGTGGCCTCCACGGGCTCGTAGGTCACCGCGGCTGCTGGCGGCGGTTGAGCGACCTTGATGGCGGGGGCGTCCGCCCGATCGGCCGCCGGGTCGGCCGCGACGTCCAAGAGACGGGCGTCGGCCTTCATGCTCAGCCCCATAGCCGGATTCAACGCCGGATTCGACGGGGCCATGTCGGCGGCGGGCGCTCCTGGCGCGTTGGCAGCGCAGCTCGCCAAGCCCGGCTGAGAGAGCGGGTTGGCCTGGTCCAGACAGGGCTGGCCGTCCAGCCCGACATCGGTCAGCGAGCGTCTCGACTTCTTGACGACGCGGTTGCTATGGGAGACGATGGCGCGGCTGTTGCGCGCGATGGCGGCGTCGGCGGCCGAGGCGAACAGCGCCAGCGCGAGCAGGAGCATGATCAGCAGCCTATGGGATCGGCGCGGGGACCGCCGACCGGAGAGCGACGCCATCGTGGCTGCTCGGGGCGTGCCGCGCCACGGGATGCCGTGCACGACGGTCCGTTGGTTGCGAGAATCGTGGTCGTGCGAGTGATGCCGATGCCGCCCGCGGTCCCCAGCGTCCTCCCGTTGGGGTCGGAGCGGTGGGCCCGAAGGCGGCGTGCCGATGCAGTGGGCGCAGCCCCGTCACCGAGCGAGGGGGCCTCCCGGATCCTGAAAGGGCGCGGGATGCGCTTCGCCGCAAGCGTCAGCAATGCGTGAGGATGCTGAGGCCGGCGGCGTATGAAATGGTGGGGTTTTTCGGTTTGGGCGCGGCCGTGATGGAGCGATGAGGCAGGTCGGGGGCGGAAGGCGGTGTTTGTCGAGGGCCCTGTCGATCGCGACGATCAATCGAGCGTGGGGCGTCTGGACCTGACCGAAGGAATAGACAAAAGCGTCGGCGGAATGATGCAGGGTGATGCAGGGTGATGCAGGGTGATGCAGGGTGATGCTGGGTGATGCTGGGTGATGCAGGGTGGTGTGAACAGAGCACAACCTATGAGGCGGTATCAAGGGTAACAGTAAAGGGTAACCGTCGCGGTAACGGGAAGGGCGATGGCGAGTTGATCGCCTGTAGAGCGAGTTTTGGCTGCGGGTAGCAACGGCTCCACAGAGGGGTCACCTGGGATCCATCAGAAGCAGAGCATGAATGCCACCACGTTGGTCTGGGGTGACGCAGGAAGTGTCACAAGTGTATCGAGGACTGAGGCTGGCGCACCATGGCATGTACCGAGACCCGAGTGATCGGCACGTTCCAAGGATGTTCCGAGCTGAGACGATGCGGAACGGGGAAGGCACGACGGTTCCGTGGCCGAGTCGATGTCGCACAGGAGCGGGCGGTCAGGCGAGGGCAGCAGGTAACGACGCGCAGGCACGACCAGCGGCCAACGGGCGGATCACAATCGCGGAACGAGCGTCGGAGTCCGCTAATTTTTGTTTTCTGTGCGACGTGGAGAGCGGCGCGTCCATGCGGCGAAGAAACGTCGAAGGCGGGCCGTTTTGGTGTGTGAAGGCGTCACGGCGCGAATGCGTTTAGTGAGGGTAGCGTCTCACCCCCGGCCACCCACCGTGTGCCAGCGAAGTAACGGACGCAGCTCGGGTGAGACCGAGCGTGGCATTGCGGCTACAGCGTGCTGAATTCGCAGAACGATCTTGTCTTGTTGGGTCCCAACGGCAGTTAGCGGCGCGTCCGACTCCATCAGGCTATGCCGCAACCACCCTACCGCTAGCGGTGGCCGAGCTCTCCTCCGCGAGAGCGGCTCGACTCCCGCGAGAACCCCGACTGCCGCCGGCGTTTCTTCCCGCCTCAGCGGGAGCATGGCGCGAAAGTGTAAATTTGAAGCAGATTTTTTTTCTTGTTCGTGGCTGCAACCCGATGAGACGGTGCTGCCGTCGGTGCTCGCTGCTCAAGGTGCAAGCAACCTGAAGCATGGAGCGTGGCCACGGACGGCGTCAACGGCCCCGTCCTGGGCGTTCCTTGCCGCCGCTCTGCTTGCCGTGCGGCCGAGCGGCCCCTGCAACCAGGATGCAACCACAATGCCACGCTGGACGGTGCAGCAAGACTAGCACTTTGTCCGACACGCACGCTCTCACTCCCCTCACCGTTCCCCACAGAGGGCCCACGCGCCGCTCCGTCGCAGGACACCCGAGCAGGCCAACTCCGCTCTCCGCCACCCGTGAGCAACTTTGTTGCGCTTCTTGTTTCTGCAGGTGCGCCGTGCATTTTCGCCGGCCTGCGCCACATTCGTGCAAATTTGAGACGCGTCCCAGCGCGACGCGGGGTCGAGGCAGGCTGAGGATCATGCCGTGCCGGACCGCGCGGCAAGCGCATCGGTCAGCCTCGGTCAGCGCGCCTCAGCCGCGTCCGCCATGCCGCCACTGCAGCCGCCAACAAAGTCAGGCGACGTCAAGGAAAGCGGGGTCCCGTCGCCTGAAGATTTTCATGACGGCTTGCGGGAGGAAGGTGATGGGTGCTTTTTGTGCCCTTTGCATGTGGGCGGGGTATGACCGTCCCGGGGGTCTGCGCGACCACGGCAAGGAGGAGGAAAGAGGCCAAAACGGCAGACGGCGCGGGCTGGCGTGGATGATGGTGCGATGGCTCCTGCGTGCCCATCCGCCGCAACGCCGCCCTCGCCTTGGCCCGGCCTGCGCTGGCCATCGCTCCGCGTCAACAGCACCCCACCTTCGCCTCGGCGGCCGCCGCGACCGCCACCCCATCCGCCCTTCACGCGAGCCAGGTGACACGGCTGAAACGAACCGGCAGGGCAGGACGGATGCACGCGCCTGTGGGCATGCAACTTCGGGGGTCATCGCATGGAGCCGCATGCGCGGCCCTGCCCGAGCCCCCGTGATAGCACCCTCCGTTTGAAGATCGAGGCTGGCGGCAAGTGGCCGGGGGCGACGGCCTTCTGGGCGGAAGCCAAGCCGGCTCGGGGGTTGAAAAATTGCCAGTGCGGATTTTCATGGGGCGCGCTGCGGCGCCGCCGGGCAGCATCAAGCGCTTGCGCGCTCGCCATCGCTCCAGCATGCGTGCCTGCTCCTGGCCAACGAGCCCCCTGCCATGCTTCAATGCTCAGAGAAGGCCCGCGGCTTGGCTGGCCGTCGGCGCGGGCCGCACCCGCGTCTGTCGGCTTGGCAGTGAGCGGCGAGGGACGGCCTGTTGCTCCCCGGGCCAAGCGGTACACTCTGAATCTCCACGATGTGCCTTGTACAGCGGCAAGCAGCGCGTGTTTGCCCAGTGCTTGAACCGCGTCACCGATGGGGCGGCCACGAAGCTAAAGCCCGTGATAAAGGGTTGGTTGCCTATGGCGCCTTCAAGCTTGCCGCCAGCGGTTAGGACGAGATCGCCGTCCCAACCGCTCGCGCGTACCAGGCGTGGATTCAGCCTTTCCGCACCGTCTTGGTCGACGAATTTCGGACGACCCAGGGGCATGCCGAGACGGATGACATCCTGACCAAGATGCAAATCCCGGGACCCGATGAAGGTGCCGATCTCCCCCGCGTCCCGGGCGGGGGCTCCCCCCGACCGAGCCGAAGGCAACCGAGTCCACTTGGGTGTACACCCAGACGAATGTGATCCTGAAACCCGGTCAACGCCGGCGCTAGGGAATCGCGGTTCGTGAGTTGCTGTGGTATGAAGCTACCAACGGCCACTCACACCAAGTTGGTGAACCGCGACCTCCATGCCGCGTTGACCATTCGACGCTGTCTGGCTATACCGGAAAGACCGATAGCGCTGTGCCGCCACCCGGAGCCCACCAGGTGGCAGCCCGTGGTCGGCAAAGTCATCCGACACGGAACCACAATGCTCGCTGCCTCGGTGGGGGGAACCCCTCGGGGGCAGCACCAAAGATGGGTGTGCGTGTGAGGTGCCAGCATGGGCCTCTATATACGACCGCGTTAAACAAAAATAGATCTATAAGCATGGTCGAGGCGTGAGCGGCGCCAACAAGGGCGGGCGCCCGGTCATCCATGGGACGACGGCGCGCCTCCCCCATGGCTCACGGGGCGGGTATCGCGCGACGCAGGCATCGAGCAAGAAAGAGGGGCTACCGTCGTCCCCCGCCGGGCCGGCACGCGAGTGTACGGTGTGGATCAGCGTCGACGCGTGCCGAGGCCGGCGGGAGATGTCAGCGGATCGCCTGCGAGTGCCAAGCAACGACGGTGGCCGCCGTGATCGATGCTCGAGCCGCGCGATGAGTTCGCGCCTGCCTCGGAATGCCTGTCCGAGGTGCATCCAACCTGAAGATCCCCTCAGTGCGTAGTGTGAGGGCGTGATCAGACGCTGAATGCGCAGGTGGCCGGACCAAGGATGATCCGAGCCATCCCAGCGGCGTGGGTGCGACGGCGGTGCGCGCGGCTTACGCGCTGTCGGACGAGGAGGACGGCGTCATGAGGGCCGGGTGCGCGGCGACCCAGGCCTGGAGCGCGTCGCGCATCACCGGGTTGTGGTGGCGGGCGAGGCGGTCGAGCGCCTCGTCGACCGAGAAGGCCTGGCGGGCGCGCTCGCCGGCCTCGGGCCACGTGGCGAGCCGCTCGTCGACGGCCATCGCAAAGAACGTATACCGGCACGGCGTCCGCGTCTTCTCGGGCGTCCGGATGCCGGTGGTGGAGGTCATGGGCTCGTCGAACTCCCAGACGGGCGCGTCGGCCAGCGATCCGCGCAAACCGGCTTCCTCCCAGGCCTCCCGGGCCGCGCTCTCGGTGCGCGTCTCGGTGCCGTCGGCGGCGCCCAGGTCCCAGCCGCCCTTCGGCAGCACCCACCGGTCGTGGTCCTTACGCGACGACACGAGCACGATGCGTGGCGGCGTCGACGTCGCGGCTGCCGCGGACGCGGCGCCCGCGTCGCTGCCGCTGCCGCTGCCGCTGCTGCCCGCCGTCGACGGGTCCAGCGCCGCCGGGTGGTTGGGCAGGACCGGGATCACCCCGACGACGCAGCGGCGGCCGTCCTCGTAGACCTGGAACTCGCGGCCCTGGCGTGACATGATGTCCGCGTGCTCTGTCCACGTTCGGCGGGTTCGGATCGAGATCGTGCCGCGAGACGAGTCCGTCGGTCCGGCCGGTCGGCGCCCGGCGGTCCAACAGCGGAGGCGGGCAGGCGCGTGGCGCAGCCCACGATCGGGCGGGGCAACAGCCAACGAGACAGGTGTGTCGCCGCCGTGGCGCGATGGCGTCGGGTCGCGCCCACCGTCACGGTATCGACGAGCCGGCAGTCTCCGCCTCAGTATCAGCAGAGACGATCGGCCGCGACGTGGCCACTCGGAGCAGCCGGTGGAAGGTCCAGGCCGGAGGAAGCTCACGATGTGAGGACGATGTCCTGCTCAGAGGGCCCCTGGGCGGTCGGAGTCGCCAGGGATGACGGGGCCCACGAGACCACGACGGCCGCCGGGCGGAGTGAAGTCGGCGAGGCGAGGCGAGGCGGGACGGGACTGGATGGGACGGGATGGGACGGCAGAGCGAGGCGTCACGATACAAGGTGGCTGGCGCGGCTCCAGTGGGTCGTACGGGGGTGGACACGGCCGCGAGCCTCACGAAGCCGATGCAGGGCGGAGGCCAGGACCACCGCGAGGCGGGCACGTGGTGTTGCCGCAGGGTGACGGGGGAAAGCCGCCCAGCAAAGAAAGCTGCATGCCAGCGTCGCCCTGGTCGCCCGGCTCGCCTGCCGCCGGCGTGGCTCCCGCGCGGTCGCACGCCTCGACATCGACGATGGGCCACGCCCAAGCATGGTCGCGGTTCCCTCCGTCGCGCAGGACGAACGGTCACGCCGCAGCAACGCTGTTCCAAATGGGCGGCTCCACGCGGCGGGTCGGCGGCCCTCACTCGACCCCCCCGCCGGCGGCCGCTCGGCCACGGCGGCCCCAGGGCCGTCTGGCCTCCGACGCCTGACCCGCGGGTGGCCGAGTGGTGGTGGCCGCGCTCTCGGGGCTGTCGTCGGGGCCCTGGCTCGCGCGAGCGGCGGCCGTGGCTCCCGCCGACCCGCCGATGCCGCCGTGGACGTCGACGCCGACGCCGACACCAACGCCGACGCCGACGCCAACGCCAACGCCGACGCCGACGCCGACGCTGGGGGCCAGACAATGGCGGCAGACCCCCGCCGACGCGCCGGCCGCACCTTTCGCTGTCGCATGGCGTGGACGGCCGAGCCGAGCCGAGCCGACGCGGGTGTCGCCCGAGCGGGTCGGCAGCGACGGCGAAACGTGCCGCCGGTCCGGGGGCGATACCCGCCGCGCGGCTGCCCGGCCGTCGCGATGGGCCTCGCCGGAGGCCGCCGGCGCGGGCAGCCTCGCCGTCGCAGCAGGCCGCGGCCCGAGGGACCGAGCACGGGCACGGACCGACGGGCACGGACCGACGGCGCGCGACCCGAACGCGGCAGGGCCTCGGGTCGGCGGGCGGCCGGGGGTCCATGGCGGGCGGCGGCGCCCATGGCGGACCCGCGGAGCCCGTCGAGACCGACCGGCGCCGTGGACGCGGGCGCCGCCGGGGGTCCATCGGGCCACCCGCCCAACCGCCTCCTCGCTGGCTTCGCCGACGGAAGGGTCCCGGCGAACGCCGGCGCGAACGCCGGCGCGAACGCCGAGGCGCCGACGGCCGTCGCGTCTCGCTCCGAACGCGCCACCGCGTGCCAAGGCCGGAGGACGACCGCATGCGGCCGTGAGGGTCAGCATCCGCCTGGCCGCCCATCGGGCGCGATCCGACCCGCACGGAAAATAAAACAGCAAAGAACCATTAGAGTTATGGAGACTACGGATACACATGAGGGAGGGAACGCGGGCGTGCATCGGGGGCCATGCGTGGGGTGATGGCAGAGTACGATATGATAAGAGTGCCAGCCTCCGGTTCATCGTCATTCTCTTCGCCTTGGTTTCCAGCGATTGGCGACAGACGATGCATGCGCCGCGCGTTTTGCTGGGCTGCGGGAGGCACGCATGCCATGGTCCGTGGCACTCTCATGATGCCCCTACGGCGGGCCGCGGAGCCGACGCACACGCGACTGGATGTGATGCGTTTCGAAACGTCCACACGTTTGGACCGCCACATCGTTTCATTCGACATGACGCCCCCGATGGCCGGCGACGGCATGCATGCGTCGCGCTGGCACCGCCGCTCTGCCCGATGACTCGGCGCGACGGCGGTTGATGCCCGTGGCTATTGTGTGGTGCAGCATCCCTCCCTGAGCGAGCCAGCCAGCCAGCGTGCACCCGAGCAGGCACCGCGGCATCCTCTGGCGACATTGCCGGCTCCCCCCCCCCCCCTTCCGACAGCGACAGCCAGGCGCCACAGAACGGCTGCGGGTGGGTGAATTAGCACCAGCGGCAGCAGATGCAATCAATGAACGCGGCCCAGATGCCGAGGAAGAGGTCGAGGACGGGCTGGCAGCCGCCGCGGAGACGGAGGGCCATGGGCTCAGCCTCGCCATCGCCGTACGGCACGGCCTGGACCTGAGCGGTGCCGGGCATGTCCACCACGCACGCGTGGGTGGGGGTCGGCGCGCGGATGGGCGACGGAGCGGCGGCGGTCGAGGGCGACATGGTGCGATCGCTGTGGTGAACGTGACAGGCTGAGGAGAGCAACGAGAGCAGGAGCGACGGCGGCAGCGCGATGCGGTGGTGGCACGAAGGTTGCGTTCGAGTGTCCGTGGCAGCCAGTCGTCCCGGCATCATCGGCGTCGGCAGGATGGACGCTCCCTAACGCCGTCGGTGTCCGGCTGGTCCAGGGGTATGCAGCAGGGGCGGGTCACCCGGCCGCGGCTATATATACGATGCGCCCTCTCCACGTGACGTCACCGGGGCCGCGTCTCGGTCCGTGGGCGTGTCGTCACAGGGGTGCCCGTCGGTCGGGGTCACGCCCGCCGCCCGCGCCGGTGCCCCTGGCGTTCGCGGGACTCTCGGCGAAGCCGCACCGCCCACCGCCGTCTCGCGGCGGTATGCCAACGCGACGGGCGCCCAGGCCACGTCGTGGGCCACCCACGGTCGTGCCTGTCCCATGCGTCAGGGCGGGTGACGAGCTGGACACCCAGGCGGAGTCCCATGCGCCTTAGCGCTGTGCTTCTTGTTTTCCAACGCTGTGCTTCTTGTTTTCCAACGCCGTGCTTCCTGCGCTGCGACATCGACGGCGAGACGGCGTCGCCGTCGCCGTCGCCCACGCTCCGCGGCTGCGCTGCGGCTGCTTCCCGCATCATCATCATCATCATCATCATCATCATCATCGGCGTCGTCGTCGTCGTCGTCATGACGTCGCGTTGGGGAAGTGCGTCATGGTCCCGTCTGCCCAAGCACGCGTGCCCCCTTCAGCATCGGGTCGGCGCTCCAGGCCCGGCGCCGCCTGTGGGGTGCGGTATGGACGCGCCCATCACACCGACCTGGCGGGACCCACCGCGGGCCCCGCTCTGCCACCCGCGGTGTCACGAGCCGTGACACCGCCGCTCGCATGAAAGCGGTCCATGGACAGCCCTCCCACGGACCGTCCGCCGGTCCGTCGTGCGTGGCCACGTCGATGATCATACTGTCACGCCGGCGCAGCCACGCGGGCGTGGCCCATACCCGTGCCGGTGGGCCTTCCCGCTCACGTCGGAAGAGGATCCCCGGGATGCGCCTCCCGCCGGGGAGTGTCACGCCGGAGACCACGTCACGTCGGTGACACCCGCGCGATCAGACTCCGCCGGGCCGCGGTGGCGGTCGGCGGCGGTCGGCGGCGGTCGGCGGCGGTCGGCGGCGGTCGGCGGCGGTCGGCGGCGGTCGGCGGCGATCTCGGCCGGCCGCACGAGAAGCGTGGGCAGCCCATTCAGGGACTGGCCGCGAGCACGCATCGACGTCATGCTGGCTGAGTCACCGCGACGCGCCATCCCCGCCACAGGCCCAGCGGGGGACGTGCCGTCGCGCCGGCATCCCTCGCGGTCCCGGTCTCCCCAGCTCGGGCGCTGTTTGCCCTGCGAGTCTTCTCACGCGGGTACGCGTCGCCACACGACACCAAAGAATCCTGATTGACGGTAGGTCCAAGATAAAAAAAAGGAACGGGCCCCGATGGTTCCGCACGCTTCTATTGCCCGCGCATGCGCTTCAGTTTGTGCACATAGCCGGCGACCGGACCCGGCGCCGTCGGCGGCGGAAGACCCGTGGTCGGCGACACAATGGCCGTGCCGGCCGTGGGCGTCGCCGGCGTGCTCGCCGCGGAGACGATCGCTGGGCTGGCGCGGACGGCGCTCGGCGGCACGGGGGTGGTCGTCATGGCCGGCGGGACCCCGCCATTCCGGGGACTCCCTGCCACCGCCGCGAGGGGCGAGCGGACCGGCGCGGCCGTCAGCATGGTCGTGACGGGCGCCATGGACGGCGGCATGCGTTTCTTGAAGTACCGCGCGGCCAGATCGAGCGTCGGGGCGGTGGCGACCGCCGCCGCGGCCGGACCGCCGGGCGTCCTCGGGCAGCCCGCGGTGCCGCCCGCCGCGGGCAGCCCGATGGATCCGGCCGGCGACGACGGCGCCGTGCCGGCCGCCGTGGCCGCGGTCGCCGTCGCGGTCACGGTCGTGGTCGCGGTCGCGGCGGCCCCACCGCCGCCCGCCGGCGTGACGACGCCCGCGCCACTCGCGGGGACGCGCGGCTGCGACGCGATCGGCCAGGCGGCGGCCAGCGGCGTGGCCGCCGCCGTCACCGCCACTGCCGAGCCCCGGACGGGCCCAGCCGCGGACGGCGGGCCGAGGGAGAGGTTGAGGGCGACGACGGGCGTCGGCAGGGGCGCGGCCCGGTCGGCGAGGGCGCCGCAGGCCGGGCGGGCGGCGGCGTGGCATCGGGCATCGAGGACGAACGGCTGGGCGAACATGGGCATGCCCTGGGTCGCGGCCACGGCGGCGTCGATGCCCTCGACCCAGGCGAGCGTCTGTAGCTGGTCGTGGAGCCACGGCGCGGCGTCGACGGCACGGATGAAGTGGAGGTCGATGGCGGCGAGGTGGAGCTGGGTGACCAGGGTCGGGCCGGGCCCGCCGGCCCCGCCGAGCGGCGCGAGCGGGTCCGGCACCTCGCGGCGCGGCATAAACGCCAGCTGCCGCGTCGGGTCGCTCGCGAGCGCCGACCACAGCAGCGCCGAGAACGTCGGGTGGCCTTGCAGCTGCTGCTTCTCTCGGAAGGTCGCCGCGCGCAGCGCCCAGTGCGACGGAATGTGCGCGAGCAGGCCGCGCGCCGTGCGCTCGCCCATCAGCAGCGCGAGCTGCAGATCGACCAGCCACAGCGTGTCGTCGTCGTCCAGCCGCGTCGTCAGCGCGGCCGTCGCAGCCACGGGCGGCGCGGCGGCGGCGGCCAGCAAGGCGGACGGCGGCGGCGCACCCTCGTGAGCGCTAGGGCTCGCGGCGTCGGCCGCACGGTTCGGGCTGTCGACGAGCTGGACGGGCAGGATCGGCAGGGCGTGACTCATCCACAGCGTACTCAGCTTCTGGAGCATGCTGACGGGCCAAGGCAGATTGGGTGGGGCCGGCATGCGCGGAGGATGAGGGGTGCGGAACAGCGAGACGTAGGAGATCGCCGGCGCTGCCGGGGGTGGGGCCTTCGATGCCGCCGCCGCCGCCGCCTGGTCGAGCTTGCCTGACTTCGCGGACTCAGCCTTGATCGGCGTCAGGCGAGTCGCCGACCCCGGCTTGGCGAGCGGCGGCCGCGGCGAGAGACTCGATGCCGCGGTCGGCGTCTCGCTGGATTTCGATTCCTTCTTGGCCGCCGACGGCGCCGCGGTCGTCGGGGCTCCCGCGAGCCGCGGTGCTTTCGCCGCGGGCGCATCGTTTTCGGACGAATCAGGCGACGACGTAAAGAGCGCCGGGCGCTTGGCCTTGCTGGGCGTCGGCGTCGTGACGCGCTTCGGGGTCGGGCTTGCCGGCCGGGGGGCGGCACCGGAAGCGATCGGTGGCGCCGGTGGCTGCGCCGGATCGCTGCCCCGGCGCTTCGCGGGTTTGGCGCTCAGAGGGTCGGGACGCGCCGAGGATTTCTCGTGATGTTTTGCGGGGTGATGCGACGACAGGGGCGCGTCCTGCGGCTGCGGCACCGCAATCACATCGACCTCTTCCTCCATCGCGTCGTCCTCATCGTCGACCTCGACCTCGACCTCGACATCGACGTCGTCGTCGTCATCCTCGGACGACGACGACGACGACGACGAAGCCGTTTCCGAGTCCGAGCCGCCGCGTTCGTGACCAGCCAGTCGCGGCTTGCCGCTCGCGCCGTTGCGCTGGTTGTGCACGGCATCGATCGTCTTGATCAAAGCGCGCAGCTTGCGCTCTTCACGACGGCTCGTGGCCGTGGAAGCCGCCGTCGTCGTTGCGGCGGCAGCGGCAGTCGTCGGCTCAGAGGGGCCACTGACACGGCGGGACCCGGACCCGGGCCCGGCGCCCGCGGTCGACGGGTGGAGGGGCACACTCGGGCGCCGCGGGCGGTCGCTTGGTTTGGAGGACTTGGAGCGGTGCGCGGCTCGTGCATCAGCGGCAGGTGCCGATGTGGCCGCGGCGGCATGCAGTGCCGACGTCGACGATACCGCGGCAGCCGCCTGCGAGCGCTCGCGCTCGCGCGTGCTCCCGCCTCCACCGATGCTTCCGCTCGGGATGGCATGAGGATGCGGCACGGACGCCGCGCCGCTGGCCACGGGGGACGCCGTCGACGTCCCGAGCGCCGGGCGCGACGATGGCTCGTCCTTGATCGACGACGTGGTCTTGGACCGCACGGGCACGGGACGGGCGACCGCGCTGTCTGCGCTTCGCGCGCTGTGGGCTTCCGAATTCGCGCGGGGCAGCGGGTACGGCGGCTTGGGGGCCGGCGCCGCGGCCGCGCTGGTCGGAGGCGGAGCGGCGCCCGTCACCGACGTGGCGGACGCCGCGACGGAGGGCGCCGCCGCGGTATGCGACAGGGCCGGCGAGGCGGCGGCCGAGAGCAGGAGCGGATCGCTGCGCAGCCGCACGGGGTCGGTGTCAAGCTCGCTGCCGATGTAGTCGGCCTGGCGCACCTGGTCAGGCGCCGGTCCACGCGTGATGGCCATCTCGACCTCCGCCGACTGGCAGAGCATCACAGCGGTCTCGCGGCGGTGGTTGCGCAGCGTCGTCAGGGCGCCGTAGCTCAGCAGCATCTCGACAGCGGCCAGGTGGTCGGAGGCGGCGGCTTTCATCAGCGGCGTCTCGCCCTGGCTGTCCTGGGCGGAGTGGCGCGCGCCAAAGCGGAGCAGGATCTCGATCACGTGTGCGTGGCCTGCCGCCGCGGCTTCGTGCAGCGGCGTCATGAGCCGGTTGCTGGCAAAGTCGACGTCCGCGCCATAGCTCAGCGCGTTCTCGATGCGATCCGCTTTGCCCTTGCTGGCCCATACGTGGAGAAACGTGCGACCATCGGCGTCGGTAAACGCCAGCTTTTGGCGCATCCGCTGCCACTGGTTCACGAGGGCCACCATCTCCGCGTCTTCCGTGACATCGAGCGGCGTCTCACCCTTCTTGTTCTTGAGCAGCAGCGCGCCATACCGGAGCAATGCCTCGGCCGCGGGCTGGTGGGCATTGGCCATCGCGTCGTGCAGCGGCGTGTCGCCCATGTCGTCCTGGGCGTTGACTTCGGCGCCGTACGCGAGCAGCGTGTTGACGGCGTCGGTGGCGCCCTGCAGCGATGCCTCGTGGAGCGCCGAGTAGCCCGCATAGTCGCGGACGTTGACATCGGCGCCGCGGTTGAGCAGGATCTCGAGCGCATCCTTGTTGTTGGCGCCGGCGCACTTGAAAATCAGCGTGCGGCCGCAGCGGTCCGGCGCATGAATCTGCGAGGCGGTCACGCTGCGCTGCTTGCCGCCGACCGTGACAACAAACCGCTCTTCGTCGGACGCGACCGACGCCCGCTTCTTGGTCGGCGGGAGATCGCTCAGCTCGCTCATCAACGGGTCGGGTGGTGGCGGAGCGCCGGGGGTCTCGCCGCCCTCGCCGCCGTGATGGGGGTGGATGCCCCCCGTCGGCGGCCGCGTCGCCGACAAAACCGCCCTCTGACCAGTCGCACCGGTCTCGACGGCCGCGCCACCCCGACCCCCTTCGGGGGGCTCCGTCTTGACCGGCCGGCCGAGGGTGACCGTGTTTTCACGGGCATCGCGCGCCTCCATCAATCCGGTCATGACCGAGGCGTTCAGACGCGCCGTCGTGTCCGGGCGCTGCGGGCTGCTGCCCGTCCGCGCCAGCTTGGAGCCACGGTCGCGGTCGCGGTCGCGGTCGCGATCACGGTCGCGGCTTGAGCGCTTCTTGCTAGGACTGCTGTGCGCGGCCGTCCCTGTCGCGGCGCTGCTGTGCGCCGTGTTGGACGTGTTGGACGCGGGCCTGTCGACGTCCATGGCGGACCCATCCTCGTCGTCGCCGTTCGACGAGACCGACAGTTCTGTCAGCGAGCTGTCGTCGCTGTCCGAGAACAGCGAGTCCAGCACCGGCTCGGCCGCGGCGGGCGCGCCCGGCGCCGCAGCGGCCGGCGCGGCGGCGCGTTTGGCCGGCGATGCCGACGCCGACCGACGACGCTGCGACTGGGAGGGCGTCAGCGGGTGGGCAAACGCGTGGCCGTGGCCGTGGTCGAGGTCGTGGCGGGCCGACGGCGCCGGTATGGTCTCCAAGTCTTCGGGGCGGATATCCAAGTCCTGGCTCGCGTCCCGGGGTGAGCTCGGAACGGCGCCGTGGGCGTCGCGCGGGGCTGGCGCCGCCGCCGGCGGCGGCAAGCGCGAGGCGGCGCTGGCATCGTCCGCGGGGCCGCGCTGCGGCGCTCGCGGCGGCGGTGTCGACGGGCGGGAGACGGGCTGCGGCGGCGGGCTCGAGGGCGGCAGCGACGGGATGTCCGACATCATGGTGAACGGCCGCATCGTCGATTTGGGCAGTTTGGCGGACCCGGGCGACGAGGCCTGAGACGTCCATGGGCGGGCGCGCTCCGGGGTCGTCGGTTCCTTGCTTGGCCCCGGGGTCGGTCCCGTCGTCAGACCCGTGGTCGGTCCCGACGTCAGACCCGTGGTCGGTCCCGACGTCAGACCCGTGGTCGGTCCCGACGTGGCCGATGGCGTGGGCGCCGCGGGAGACGGACCCGTGGCGGGTGGCACGGTCGAGCGCCCCTGGGAGGCGGGCGCATGCGCAGCGCGTCCTGCAGCAGAAGGGTTGCTGGAGGCCGCTGCTGGCGGCGGCGCGCTCGCCCGACGATGATCCGTCGCGCCGCCACTGGCCGCCGGCACCGTCGAATGGAGCGTCGGAGACGCAGCGGCCGTCGCAGTCATACGCGCACTCGGGTGCGAGACGGTCGATGGCGGATTCGGCGACGCCGTGGTCGTTGCAGGTGATGGCGGCGCGGCAGACGCCGGTATGGAGGATGGCGCACGCGCCGCCCGGAGCGCTGACACGGCCGTGGCGGGCGAGTCACGGACGTCGGTCCGCCGTGCCGACGACGCAGCGGCGGCGGTGGCGGCGGTGGCGGAGGGCGGCGGCATGGCCGCGGCGCTGGAGACGGCCGTGCTGCCGCTGGCAGGGGCTGCGGGTGCAGGACGGGGCGACGCCGCGGCATCGGGGGCTGATGTGGACGCAGGTGTCGCCGAGATGCGAGCCGCGAGTGGCGGCATACTCGTTGTCGTCATCGCGGCCATCAGCGCCGGCGGCGGTGGTGGCGGCGGTGGCGGCGGCGGCGGCGGCGGCGGCGGCGGGGTGGCGGCGGCAGCAGGCGGCGTGGCCGGGCGCGAGGCATGGGACCGACGCGAGAACCCGTCGTGGTAGGGAGAGGGCGAATGGCGGGCTTCGCCATAGGACGAGCGCGGGCGGTTGCCGCCGTCGCGGTCGCGGAACGGCGGGCGGCCGCGGTCGACGCTGGGCTCCCGCTGGCTGTCGCGGTCCGAGCCGCGGTCGAAGTCGCGCCCGTGGGCGGGGCGGTCGGCACGGCCGCCGGGGCCCCACGACGGGTTGCGGGGTTTATTCAAGCCGCGGTGGTCGCGGCGGTCGCGAAACGCTTGATCGCGGCGGTCCCAGGTGGCGTCGCGGTTGCCGCTGCTCTCGCCGCGGTGGTCGTTCCGACTGTCCCGGTGATCGCGGTGGGCGCCAAAGTCGCCGCGGCTGCTGCCGCTGCCAGCGCTGCCAGCGCTGCCGCTGCCCCAGGCCCCTGGACGGTGGCCGAGACGGTCGGTGATACTGAGGCGGCCTGCACGGTCGCGATCGCGGTCGCGGTCGCCGCCAGCGTTCAAAGCGCCTGTCGAGCCGCCGCCGCCGCCACCGCCGCCACCGCCGCCGCTGTTCGAGGGCGTCGTGTAGCCGGAGCCGGGGCCCGAGCCGTCGTTGCTGTGGGTGCCACTGCCGCCGCCGCCGCCGCCGCCGCCGTGGCCGGCGCTGTTGGACGCCATGTCAGCATGGGCGCTGTGGCGGTGGCCGCTGTACCGTCCGGGGGGTGGAAGCCCATCACGACGCGGCTGCATGGTGGACACCGATGCCGCGCGGCGCGAGGGAAGCCGACCTCACGCCTCGCCCCGCCTCAGCGCAGGCGCGACGCGCGGGAGGGGACGGACGGACGGAGGGACGGAGCGCCAGGGCCGTGGCGGCGAGAGGCGGGCAACGGCGCGGCGCGCCGTGCGGTCTCTGCCGCGCGTGGGCCGTGCTGGCACAAGCGTGCGCGCGCGTCGATGGCCACGCTTCCGGACGGGCTGCGCAGGGCAACGGTCAACGGAGCCGACGCCGCCGCTCTCCCGGATGGTGCCCGCGGGCGCGCCGCGAAGGGACGCCGTGAAGGGACGCGACCGGCCGGAGAGGCAGGCGCACGTGTCGGCCGACCCGATGCCACGTGGCTACCAGGCGCCCCGGCGCGTGGCGCTCGCCCTTCAGAACCGACGATCACGGGCTGACGACGTGGCCGAGAGCACGTGGAGCACGATGTGAAACCGTCGACGCAGCGGAGTTTTGGGTTGGCGGGTGACTCGATGCATGCGCGTGGGCGAATCCTGGGCGCGGCCGCCGCGTGGATGGGGCAAGGGGGAGCGGCCGTCGTGCTGGGGCGTCAAGAGCGCCAGCAGCGTGGTACGGCGTCGGTGTCGTCCGAGACGGCGTCGCATGCGACGGCTCGCGAGAGGGACTTGAAAGACCACGTCAGGTCAGGCGGTCGTCGTACCGAGAGAAAGAGACGTGGCGCTGCAGCAGAGACCATCGGCCGGCTTTCGGAGAGATGGCGAGCGCGTGACGGATATCGCAGATGCGGATGCGGCGAGGGTGTCCTTCAACGAGCGTCGACGCTTCACGGCGCCCGGGCCAGCCAGAGACCGAGCCGCGACGCGTCATTACGCCGCCGCCTCGACGACCGCCAGCCACGGCTTCTTTACTTGTGCTGCAGGCCGCACGTGGGTCGCGCCGTCGGCGTCGCGACGGAGCCGCCACGGCACGTGGAAGCTGCCCGACCCGGCCGCCAGGAGACGGCCCGAGGCGGCGGCGGCGACGCGCCGAGAGCGCCCATCTCGCGCTCGCTCGGCCGTGCCCAGCAACGGCGAGCCGCGCACGACGGACCCACTCGACCGAGCGGCGCGGCGTCTGCGCGGCCTCAACGGCCTCAACGGCCGCCGTCCGCGGCCGACCACCGCGGCGTCGACGGCACCGACGTGTGCCGTGCGTTGGGGGCGCCAAGGCCGGGGCGAGGACGCCGTGCTGCTGCGCGACGGCGGCCGCCGTCGCGACGGGGCGTGCGGCCCAGCCGGCGCGAGGGCGACGGCGGCAGCAGGCCACGCGTCGGTCGAGTTGGCGCCGGCGGCCTTATCCTGCGCGCGCCGCAGGACCGAGCCGCAGGAGCGGCCGGCGGCCCGCATGACATCGTCGCAGGACGCATGACGGCGACGGCTGCCGCCCACGGCGCCGGCAACGGAACGGCGTGCGGATACCTGCGACCCCTGTCGCCAACCACCCGCGACTCACGCGGTCCAGAGCCAACGCCGCGAGGGTCCGCGTGGCCGTGGTGATTGGAGGGCGAGGGCGCGCCGAACACCCCCGGACGGTCCTCGCGGGCGGGAGCGGATGATCCGCGCATCGAGGCGGCGGCACGATCGCTGCCGCGCGCTCAGCGGACGTCCTCGCCGCAGGCCTGCGCGTGCTGTCTGGGTGCTGTCGGCGATCCTACGAAGGCATGGAAGGCCTGCGCTGGGCCAGCGATGTTTGGGCGTGGTGTCGGAGCTGGCGGCATGCGCCAGGCCCCGTCGGGTCTGCGCCACATCGCCACGCCCTGCGCCGTCACGCTCGGCGCGCCGGCCGCCGCGTCTTCGGCCCTGGCGACCACGCCGCGACCGGCAGCGTCGGCTTATTCGCAGCGCCGAGGCGGACCCGTTTTGCTGATACCGGCACACGGCCGCAGGAGCCGATGCCGCCACGTGGTCGCGTCCGCGGCTCCGCCCTGCGGTCTCCGACGACAGGCGCAGCCTTGCGGGCTCTGACAGACGACGGCGACCTCTCTGCCGCATCCTGGCCTCCGCCTCCTCCCTCGCTCGCTGCGCGCCATCCGTTCGCCGCTCCTGTCCGTCGATACCATCGCGCCGCGCGGTCGACGCTCTCGTCCATTACCGACTCCACAGCTCGTCTGCTGCGAAGCGCCGCGCCGTCCAGCAGTTCTCGGAGTTCCCGTCGACCGACATCCACGTCCCAACGACTTTTCCAAATTCGACCGCACCCGTTGACGTCTTCATCTCCCCCCGCAGCGGCCTTTGTCGCCGCGATCCGCGTGGTCTCTCCATCCTGACGGTTGGGGTGCGGCACGCGCGCGCTCGCTGGGAACCGCCGCTGTCCGACGCGCCACCGCCTCGCGACAGCGCTCCTCCCGTGGATGCGGCCGCCCCGTCGCTGCATCCGTCGTTGACGGCGGCGCGGCGGCCGGCACCGGCACCGGCACCGGCACCGGCACCGCGGACCGCCGCCGCGCCGCGGCCTAGCCGCGCGCCGAGCCCGGGCCTGGAAGGATGGGCTGGCGATGGCTCCGGCGGCCTCGGGTGATCACGGCGCCGCCGCCGCCATGTGCCGCCTGCCGCAGCCGCAGCCGCAGCCGCAGCCATGGGCTCCTGGACGGCGCCGGCCTCCACGATGACGGCGGCTTCGTGGTGACGAGCCGCGCCATCGGCCGTCGGTTCGCATCGCACCTGATCCTGCCGCGCTGGCAGCCGCCGCCGCCGCCGCCGTCGGCGGCGGCCCTCGCAGCGGCTCGCGGTGGCCGTGTCCGGCGCCCGCTGACGCTGTCGGAAGTTCTCATTCCCATCGGCTCGTCGTTCCTCCTCGGGCAGCTCGCCTGCGCGTACGCGCAGCCCGCGAGCGAGCCCCGCGCGGACGCCTGCGAGACCAGCGGCGACGGGGCGGACATGGCGCTGCTGCACGCCGAGTATACCCTGGACCGCGTGTCCGATCGGCCGATCCCGTCACTGGCCTCGACGACCGCGTTCGCGGCGTGGGAAACGGCGCTCGCGACGCAGGCCGCGTTCGCCACGTGCTATGCGCGGCTCCTGCGGCTCTCAGCGGCCGAGCGCGCGCGACTCACGCCGCAGCACCTGACGACGTTGGCGCAGCGCGCCGCGACGCCGTCTGACTGGCATACGCTGCGCCGCCTCATGACGCAGCCGCTGCCGTATTGGCCGCCGATCAGCGGCGAGCGCGCCGCGCCGGCGTTCCTCGCCGCGAAGTGGCCGCCGGCGTGCTGGGCGCACCTGCTGCGGCTGAGTCCGACGGCCGTCGACGTGGAGCGCTTGCTGGACGACTGGCGGTTCACGACGGGCACGGACCCACCGGCCTCCGCGTATGCCATCTATGCGGCCCGCCTCGCCGCCGACGGCCAGCTCGGCAAGCTCGCGCGTCTCCACGGGATGCTTGCGCAGCGCCGCACAGGGGCGCCGCCGCACCCGCGCCACGAAGGGCAGCAGACCCCAGGCGACAGCGTTTTGTCGCTCGAGCAGGGCGTCCCGTCGGATCTCAGCCCGCGGACCGGTTCTCCCGCTGCGCATCGGTTCGCAAGGCGGCCGCCGTCGTCGCCATCGTCGCCGTCGCTCTCGAAGAGTATCAAGGATCCCTTGGACCCGATCGCCCATCAGCAGTCGCTGCTACGCGCTAGCCTGATCGCCGGCTCCACCACCCTGACACCGACGATCATCCGCCTTTTGGAGAGACCGAGATGCCCCTCCACATCAGCCGAGAACGACGTGGCGCTCTCCTCGTCACCCTCGCCATTGATGCCGACAGCTCCGTCGATGTCGGCATCCCCAGCGGCGTCACTCTATGACCCGAAGCTCGCGCCGCTGTATGATGGCTATCTCCACCTCCTGCTCGTGCAGCGCCAGACCCGGCTGCCGCTGCGCTTTTTTCGGGCCGTGATGGCCGCGTGGGAGCAGTCCCCGGCCTCTGCGAGCCATCCCCCGCCGTGGCAGCCGCCCACGCTCGCTTGTCTGCTGCAGACGCTGGCCCTGTGGCCCCGCCCCAAGCTGCCGCCCTATCACCGAGCCTTGGCCCAGTTGCGCCGCTCGCCCGCCATCCAGGCCTCGGTCGGCGAGAAAAACCGCGCCTTCGAGTGTGCGTTCGAAGCGCTCATCACTGCACCGGCCCTCTCGCAATCCGCGTCGCCCGCGTTTCAGACGCTTGAAGCACCCGACGACCCTGCGGCGGCAGCGACGGCGACGGCGTCATCAACGGCCGAAGCCTCTGCTGCGTCATCGCCATCCGCATCCGCACTGGCATCCGCATCGGAGCTGGCGCCGACGCCGTCGATACCCCCCTTCGACTACTTCCAGACGCACTCTCTCCGCGCGCCGCGGCAAGTGCTGACCCTGATCTGGACCCACCACCGTGCCGCGCTGCTCCAAAGCACGGATCCCGCCGTGCTGGACCACTTGGCCCAGGCCTGCCGCCGCCACTACGCGCTCTACCTCGGCGCTTGCCTCTGGCAGGCCGCTGCGGCGTCGCCGGCCGCGACCCCGCTCCTGTCGGCCACCGCCACCCACTGGCTGAAGAAGCTCTTTGCCGCGTTCGACTACGAGGAACCACCGCTATTGGGCAAAAGCGCGCCGCCCGTCGCATCGTCCGCCATGAATGGACACATGGCTCGTGGCCTCAGCGGTGCCGATGTCGATGTCGATGTCGGTGTCGATGTTGATGCCGCTGCCGATGTGGTGTTCGCGATGACCGACCCCAATGTGCCCCCGGGAGCGTCCGCCGTGCCCGTGGCGCGGCGGCCGTCGCCCGCTACGCATTGCCAGCATTTGTATCGCGCCATCCTGAGGAAAGCGTGGCACTGGAAGCCCGAGGACATCGCTGCGGCGTTCACGGCCCTGGAAGCTCGGTTCCCCACAGTCAGGCTCACCTGGGGCGAGTATGCCGTCCCGCTATGCAAGAGCCACATTGCGTACAGCAAGGAGGCCGCGTTCGACGCGTTTGTGACGCAGTGGCTGCGCCCCCAGATGGCCCGCGAGCACGCCGCGGCGGCCGCCGGCGCGGTCAGCGACACCCGCCACTGGTATACGATCATCGCCCTACTCGAGAACCACATCCTCGTCCCGCGGTTCCAGAAGCTGCTCCATGCGATCATTGACCACCTCTACCAGCCGCGTCCCGTCGCACCGTTCGATCTGGATGCGCGCATGCGCGTTCACGTGGCGCAGGGCAACTGGGCGGCTGTGGAACTCCTGCTGCACGATGTTCGCGGCGGGGTGATCACCGGCGTGCCGCTGCTTGACCCGGCCCATGCGGCGGCGACGGCAGCGTCGGACGCGACGACCACGGAGGCCACGGAGGCCACGGCGACACCGGCAACGCGGAAACCGTCGGCGGTCACGGTCGTGTGCGATGCTGAAAGGCCTGTGCGGACGGACGAGCGCTGCGTCCCGTCCGCAACGACAGCCGACCCGCAACCGCTGCACGCGCCGCGCGTGGCACGGCACACGGTCGGCAACGCCTTACTCGACGCGCTTGCCGTCTTTGGCAACCTCGCGCTTCTGAAGGCGGCGTGGACCACGCTGATGCACACCGTGGTGGTCCTGCCACACTCACCCGCGCGTGCAGGCGCCGGCGACCCCCGCCGCGACAGGCTGGCTTTCCCCGACCAGCGCTCGTACTTTCACGTCGTGCGCTGCTTGATCCACTACGGTGAGACCCATGCGCTGAAGCAGTTCTTTTACACGTACCTCGTGCCCAGCGGTGCTGAGGCCGACGCGCAGGCCGCGTTGGCGCCGAGCAGGTCCATCACGCAGCATGGCGCCGCGTACGTGGTCCCGCCCGCGGGAACCGGGGCGCGCGTGGCCGTCGGCGGCCGCCACTACGCGCTCGGCCAAGCGCCTGCAGGCGCGCCGCCGCCCCAGATGTCGTCCGCCCTCGCGGTACGATTGATGCAGTATGCCTCGACGCAGGTAGACCTGGCCCTCATGGAGGATCTCGTCCGCTGCGCGGTCGCGATGCGGCTGCGCTGCACAAGCCACCTGGTGCGGCGGTTGTATGCGGGCTATGGCAAGCGCTTGGACGCCGACGGGGAGCCGGCCGCGCGCGCGATGGCGCATGAGCTCCTCACCAATGCATCATTCTCGGCCACCCATGCGGGGCCGTCCGCCGCGCCGTATGAAATGCCGGCTGATGCAGACCTGCTGCCCAAGGGCCTGAGGGTGTCGTTGCAGCGCCTCGTCGCTGATGACGAACGGGCATTTGGCGGGCCGATCCGCTAGAATACCACGGTTGGCGCCGTATGTATCTTTTACTCCCCATAGAGATTCGGTAACGCTAATATCGTACATATCACCCTTTCTCGATGGATCGGCCATGCGCAAGGCGCGGCGGAGTTTCGATTCCAAGTTCGATATCAGGGGGCTGCGGACTTTTTCCTTTCCCCTTTTCACCTCCCGGCGTCATCACGATAATGTGGACCCCGAGCGCCATCGCCACCACGGCCGTCACAGGTCGCTCGTTGGTTATATCGCCAGCAAGGCCACACAACATGTGCGACCGGTGAGTTGCGTCACCCTTAAACGAGCGTTTGATCGGCCAACCGCCCACAAGATGGTGGTCTTCATTCAGCGCAGAGATCACAGGCGATGGCGCGATGTCCTGCATCCTCTGATCGCTGCCCATCGAACCGTTACGTTCGAAGACCTCACCCGCTGCTCATTGCCGCTCGACCCCACCACCGCTGTTCATCGTCTTCTCCACCGCTCGCCCATCGCGTTCTTCCGCTAGGGACGCTTGCGGTGCGCGAGGGCTCAGCCTGAGGATGCGGCACGCCGCGCTGCGGACGCTCTCGGGCGTCCTCGCCGCGGGCGCCATTCCGCCCTATCGCCAGGTCACCCGTCTCACCCTGTCGCTCGCTACCACCGCGACGTCCGCGGCCACGGCGGCCCCATACCGCACCCCCCTGACCGCTCGCCCGGCATTCTCTTCACCCTCCTGCTGGCCCTCGGCTCGACGTCCCTTCTCGGCCACTGCCGCCGCCACGGGATCGTCTCTGGGTTCACCGCATGACCCCGCCACGGCTGGCCCCGCCACGGCACCAGCATGGCCGCCATCACCGTCGGCGCTGATCGATGTCGAGCCCCATCATGACGACGCCGATGGGGCGGACGCGCTGGCGTCCGAGGACTCGGTGGACTTCCTGTTCGCGGCGCTGACGGCGCCGACGACGGTCCCGCGGGCGATCGAGGCTCCCGCGGCGGCGTCCGCCTCGACTGCGGCGCGGCCGTGGGAAGCGCCGTTGTCGCGGCTGCCGCCGGCCGTCGCGCAGCCGCTGCGCGAGATCCTCTCCAAAGCCCCCGTCGGCCGCGAGGCTGTGCGGCTGCCGTGGCTCGTCGGCCCGCAGCCCATGACGCCAGCGCAGTGCGATGCCCTGCTCGAGGCGCATGCCACGGCGCTCCAGACGGCGCGCGACGCGCACGTGGCGGAGGCCGATTTGGCGGACATGGCGGAGCGCTTCCGCCCGCTGGAGCTGGACGCGCTCGCCGAGTCCGGCCAGACCGAGGCCCTGATCCGCCGGCTCGACCCCCAGGCCTACGCGTCGCACCGGCCGGACGTGTCCAAGCCGCCGCTGGCTGACACGGATGCGGCCGGCAACCACGCCATCATCAAGTCGCTCGTGCGGCGCGGCGAGCGCGAGTTCGCCTTTATGCAGTACATGCGGGCCCGCGATACGAAGGTCGTGCTCGCTCGGGAGACCTATGAAGAGCTGCTGGCGTGCTTGGTCACCACCAAGCAGTATGCCCGCGCGACACGGTTCTTTCACTTTGTGACGACGGAGCGCTACCAGGCCTCCGAGGCGCTGTATGCGATGGCCATCTATGCGTACGGCCAGCTCGGCGAGATCGAGCGCGCGCTGGATATCTACCAGCAGATGGGCGAGGCACAAGTGAACCCGACGGAGGTCACTCTCGCCGCCCTGCTCTCCGGCTTCGGCATGCGCGACGACTACTACAAGGAGGCCTGGGCCATCTTTGAGACCCTGGCCTGCGAGAATGCGTCGTATGTGCCCTCGCCGAGCCTGTACGCCATCTTCTTTGGGATCGCCGCGCGCCAGGGCGACATTTTCCGCTTCCGCCAGCTGTGGAACCGCGCGGCGCAGAGCGAGCATGCCGCCGACCTGCTCAGTGTCCATCAGCTGCATCTCCTGCTGCGGTGCTATGCGCGCGGCATCAAGGATATCACGCGTGACCAGGAGCGCCAGGCCGCGCTCGGCTACTCGCTGCTCGCCGCCGCGCAGCGCCAACACCCCGGGCCGGCCCCCATTGCGACGCCCCTGTCGCCCCCGCGCGCCGACGCGTCGCCATCGAGCGATGCCAACGAAGCGCCGTCGTCCGCGCCGGACCCGCCAAGTGCCGCTGAGTCAGCTGTCGACGTGCCGTCCGAAGCGGCGCTCGTCCCTGCGGATGCCGCGTCCGACACGGCGCCGTCGCCGCAGCCCTGGACGCCCGTGTCGGACGACTGCTTGTCCGTTCAAGAGCTGGCGGCGGAGGCGGAGCGGCTGTGGCAGCGCCACGTCGACCCGGCCCTCCCGGTCGTGGCCTCCCGCAGCGCGCCCCCGGCTCGCGTCGCGGCGGACGGCGCCCTCGTCTTCCCCATGACTCAGGGCCTCTTCCATGCTCGCATCGCGCTGCTCTGTGCCCAGAAGAGCGATGTCGCCGGGCTCGATGAGGCCGTCCGCCTCTGGGAAGCCTATCCGGCGATGCAGCACGGGTCCGGGTGGGGTCTGCTGCTGCACAGCGCGGTGCGCCACCGCGCCAAGATGCTGAAGCACGGACAGCACCTCATTACGGCCTGGCAGGCATGGGACGCCGAGAAGGAGGCGACCCTGATGGCCGCGCATGGGCCGCAGTCGGCCCATCCGCTGACCGCGGCTGAGTGCGACGAGCTGCGTGCCGCGGAGGGCCGCAACACCGAGTACTCGCGGACGCATTTCATCTTTGCGGTCCGCGGCTACACACGCCTCGACGACTTCGAGCAGGTCTTCGCCACCATCGATCAGGTCAAGCACTTCCGCTACCCGGGCTACCTGAAGCCGATCGTCTTCAAGGATATCCGGTCGACAGTGACCAAGATCACGCATCGTGCGGAAGACGGCGAGCTGAGCCTCGTGCGCCGTCTCGTCGAGGTCTGCCCGGACCCGGGCCAGTCGCTGCGGCAGAAGCTGCAGGTGCTGATGTCGACGCATCGCAACGGCACCGACTGGTGGGGCTGGGAAGTCCTCGGCGTGTCGCCGACCGAGAAGGAGCGCATCTACAAAGTCCAAAAGATGCGCGAGCGTCGGGTCAAGCAGATCAAGCACCTGCAGTATCTCCGCACGACAGTCGCCAAAAAGGCGAAAGCCAAACGCACCGCCCTCAAGGAAAACCGGCCCTATCGCGACCCTGTGGCTAAGCCGAACCTATCATCCGCCTCAGCATCCGCCACAGGCGCGGGTTCCTAACAAACAAACGAAATCCAACTATATTGAGTTTAACGCGGTCGTCCATATCTTGACCCAATACGCTCACCAATCTTCGGTGGTGCCCCCCAGGGGTCCCCCCCGAAGCAGACGCGCATTCGGTTCTGTATCGGATAACTTTGCCGACCACGGGCTGTAACCTGGTTTGCTCCGGGTTGCGGCACAGCGCTCTCGGCCTTTCGGGTAAGGCCAAGCAGCGTCGGATGTTCAACGTGGCATTGCGGCCGCCGTTAGCGAACTTGCCGTTGGTAGCTTGATACCACAGCAACCCTCGAATCACGGTTCCCTGGCGCCGGTGTTGACCGGGTTTCAGGACTACATGCGTCTGGGCATACACCCGGATCTTGCCGACCAGGGTGGCCGGCGTCGGCTCGGCCGCGGAAGCACCCGCGCGAGCACGGCGGAGCAGGTTGACCCGCGTCGGCGCGGTCGAGCGAGCGCCTGACCGGGACGTGCGGACCGGGTGGACGGCCGTCGGCGCGGTCGGGTTGATCCGCGTCGGCGCCGTCGAGCGAGCGCTCGCCCCACGCATGCGGGCCGGGTTGACGGCCGCAGGCGCAGTTTCGGGAGCGCTCGCCCGGGACGCGAGCGATCGGCCCCTTCGTCGGGTCCCGGGTTCTCACCGTGGTCAGGACGTCGTTCGTCTCGGCATGCACCTGGGTCGTCCGGAACTCGTCGACCAACACGGTGCGGAAGCGCTGGGGGCACGCCTTGTACGCGCGATCCAACTTAACTGAAAAAAAAAATTGAAAGAACAGGAGAATGGGTCGTCGAAATGAAAGGAAGAAATTAAAAGTAAGGGCGAAGCGGCGGTCCTGCCGCCAAAGGCGGCAAGGCAGCCGGATGCATGGAGGCGCCGGCCCTCGTGGGGCCGGCGGGGAAGCCATAGTCGAGGCCCAGCGAAGAGATTCCGGACAGCAGACCGGTGCCGTCACTGGGCAACAGCGATGCCACGGGCGGAATGGCCTTCCCGCGACTCGAAGCGCTCGTGCCCGTGCCCGTGCTAGTTGGCAACGACGCATACGGCGCGCGAATGATGCTCTGCAGCGGGTCGAGCGGCCCGTCCATATCCAGCAGCGAGGAGCCGAGCATCGAGGTGCTGAAGAGGGACGACATGCCGCTGTCGGAGGACGACGCCGTCAGGTTGCCTATCGACTCGTACGATGCGTAGGACGAGGCCGTGGGCCCCCGCATGGCGCGCCCGGCATCCAGCGTCGACGCCGAGGACCACGGGTCGATCGCCGCCAGGGGCCACGGCCGGTGGCCGCCGTGGAAGGGTCGCGTCAGCGGCGTCACGGGCGCTTTCTGTGGACGGTACTCGCAGTAAGCATCCAGAGCCGGCAGCGTCTCCATGCTGGCACTCTTCGGGCTCGGCAGGAATGCGTTGATGGGCGGCAGCGATGGTGGAGGCGGCGTGGCCGCACGCAGCGGCCGGGTCGGCACATAGCCGTAAGGCGACGACGCCGTCGACGCCGTCGACCACGATGACCAGGCGGGCAGCAGCGGCGGGGGCATCGCGGCGGCATGGAGGGGCGATGCGACGCCGGCGTCCGACGATCGCGGCGTCTTGCCCGGACTGCTGGGCGACGGCAGCTGGTGGCCCGGCGAGAAACTGGCCGCTGACGATGCAGGATGCAGCGGCAGTGCCGGCGGGATCGTGAGGGGCAGCACGGGCTTCGGCGCCCCGCGGTCGGCCGCAGCTGCGCCGAGATGCTCCGATGAGATGGGCATTGGCATCGGCATCGGCATCGGCGCCGTCCGAGTCGCGTAGTTGGACGCTGCATACGGCACGTGGCGGACGTGGTCGTCCGCCATCGGCGTGCTGAAGCACAGCAGAGCCTCGATGGCCTCGGCGGTGCGCTGCGACGTCACGGCGAGGTCGGCCTGGGTCACGGACGACCGGGCGCTCGCGCCACCCGACGGCGCCGCATCCGGCAGCCCAACCGCCGCCGACACCGATGCCGATGTTGGCGCTGAAGCCGCTGTTGCCGCTGCTGCCGCGGCCGCAGACCCGCGCTCGCGGTTCTCCTTGGCACGACGGTTCTGGAACCAGATCTTGACATCCTGCGGCGTCATCCCGGTCTCGGCGGAAAGAGCTTCCCAGACATCGCGGCCCGAGCGTGGGTTGCGCTGATAGGCGCGGAGCATGACGGCGACCTGGGCCGGCTGGAAGCGGCGGCGGGTGCGGGCGCGGACGACGGGGTCAAAGGAGTAGCTGTGCCGCGGGCGCCGCCGCGTCGGCACGAGGAGACCGCCGCCGCCGCCGGCGCGGGGCTTGGATTTGGCGGCATCAGGCTGCTTGGAAGACGAGGGCAGCGGCGTGGTGGAGAGGGACGCGGCGAGCGCGGGGCGGGCCGCTGGCGACGAGGTGGCTACGTGGTCCGACATCGCGGAGGATGCCATGCTGGAGGGGAAGGAATGGCGGGAGACCCTCGTCTCGTCGCAGACGATAAACAGCCTCTTGGTGCAAGGGCAATGTCGATGTGGAAAGCCCCCGTTGGCCTCGGACTACCGGAGCGAAGAGGGGTGTGAAGCGATGCGTGGCGGAGATGCGAATGATGTGGCGGGGATCGGCGGGAAAAAAAAAAAGTAATAAAAACGTGAAAGAATTTTTGAAGGATATGGATCCTGCGAGCATTCTCCATGGCTTAAGTCAGCATGTGCGCATGGGTGTCAGGCCATGTTTGAAACATCATGCACGGAAGGAACGTATCCATCGTCCTATCGCCCGCTCACCACGATCCATGGACGCTGCTTGGTTCTTTATACGGCGTGGTCAATCACCTGGTCAGTCACGAGTGCCCTAGCGGTGTGATGAGGGTCACTGTTGACGTGGATGCGGTGCGCTGTTTGGTGTGGCCACTTCCAATGCGGCGGAAAGGGGGTGTGTGTGGGTGTGTCGCTGCGAGCCCGCATGCTGGTGGCCGGCCACGCAGGTGAGTTTGACCGTCGCCGGTTTCGCACGATCCTGGCGCCCGTCAGACGCTGCGCCCGGCCCGGCCCGGCGCTGGCCGGCCACGGCGGGGAGCGCGGGGCCAGCGCTGCCACCCAGCATGCCACCGCGATGGCAGCAACAGGGGCGGCCCATACCCCACTTCACCCCGTCGCACCGCCCATGTCTCGGGTCGCGCGCCGGCAAAGCGCACACCCCACGCCAAGTACGTCAGGGCCGGCGCGCGTGGCCGCTGCGGCGTCCGCTCGCCGCTTCACCCGGCCGCCGCGGGTGCGCAAGGACGCCACAGGAAGGAGACCACCGCCGCGCCTGGCGTTGGTTCGTATGTCTGAGACCGGCGTCGGCGCGGAGCCGCGTGGGCCTGAGCCTGTGGCGGACCTTGTCGCGGCCCTCAGGTCGCACCAACGATGAAACCGGCGTGGTCGTGGTATGCTGCATAAAAAATGGAACATGACGCGCGGAATAGGCAAGCCCGTGGCCACCATGGTGCCATGAACAGCCGTGAGGCGATGCTCACAGACGCAGGTCATCGTGTGCCGGCCGGCTGGCATACGACATCGAGCGCTATTGCTCGTGCTGGGTGCTCGTGCTCCACATAGAGCCCTCGGAAGCTGGGGCGAACGATGGGTGCGGCTGTTGGCCACGCACAACAAGCAGGCCAAGCAAGCCAGGACCGCGGTGATGACGCCATTTCAGGCCTGCCAAACGAACATATCTCCTACATGAAAAGCTACCGGAAAAGATTTTGGGATAACATTTCATTCTGCCGCGATTCTCGAACACCGTCAGCAGTCATTGGAACCGCACGGAACGAGCGTGTCATCTTTTTTTCTAGTGAGAGGAGTGAGAGGGAAGGCAGGGTCAGCGGCTTCACCATACCGAGTCGACTCACGTCATTGTGCGATCGCAGCCGCAATAGAACTGCCGATCTCATAGCTTGAGGCGACAAGATGTCCGCATGGCCAACATTCCGGGCGGAGGAGTGAGCAAGACCAATGGGCACGACTTTCTCCCCCGCATCGTTTCGTATCGTCGAGAACGCAGCTGAAAAAAAAAGGAAAGGCGGCTCGCGCTTCGGCCGGGTTCTTTTCCGTGTCCCGATGAGCACGAAGGCCGACGTCCCGGACGCCCGAGTGTGCGCCGAAGCGGCTTCTCCATGCGAGTGTTCACCTGTTCTCGGCATCTCCTATTATCCTGGACCGCGGACCGGCCGCCATCCGCCGGAGCCGGCGTCCGCACAGCACTTCCCTTTGCCGCTGAATGGACCGAGGGCCGAAGTCTGATCGGAGAATACCCGTGGAACATCGATCTCAGTCTCCTCATACAGCGTGACATGGTCCCGGCGCATACACTGAGTCTCCCCCCAATGATTAAAAAACATCATGCCCACCGATGCGTATAAAACAACGGCGATGGCCTCAACGTGTCCGTACCAGCAAGACACGAGCGAAGCGGAGATGGCATCCGCGCGCACTGGCGCAGCCTTTCATCACCTCCACCGCGCCACTCCCCCCGGCCACAGGCCCACAGGCCTTTGCTCCACCGCTCCCCGCCGCGGGGTTCTCCGGGACCCTGAACGGTCCCTGAACGCCGGAACGCCGATCGGCGGTCCCTGATCGCCTCGGCAGGGTCCGCAGGGTCCGCAGGGTCGCACACCGGCGGTCCGCCCGCGTCGGCGTCACACAATACGATGGTCGCCCGGTCCGAGCGTCTCGGGACCCGCCGGCTGGGGTCTCTGGGCCTCGGTCCCGTTTCGCTGAGCGCCTCCGTCTGAGACGGGCTGCCGCGACCGGGGCGGCGAGCCGAGACGCGTCGCGCCGGCGCACCCATCGCATGCCTTCGCCTGGTCGAGAGCGGCGCCGGCAACGAGCGATCGACGGAACGGCTGCCCGCTGTGGCTGCTCCGAGGCGCGTCGCGACGGCTTGCCGCGGCGGCCTCGGCTGGAACGCATCGATGGGGGTCTCCGCTCGGGTCGGAGGGGAAAGGCGGAGCGACAAACAAAGGCGATCAGCGCGGGAATCCGCAAGTGGGGGTGGACGGCACGATCCAGGGCGATTCAGGATCGAGGCCATCGGAGACCGACGTGATGCAGGCGTGTACGGGAGATCTTCGATCCATGCAGGCCCATCGCGTGCCATCACCGTGTGATGGACGGTATCCCGTCAGGGTGAGATCACTGGGATACCGCCGTGACGATGCGATCACCGAGGCCATGACGTCTGCCGAAAGCCATCATCCACTCGCTACCATTGTGTGCCGAGATCCGTCGACGATGGGATCGACAGTCAGGGCAAAGACAGATGCCCCCTGATACCGCTAGTGAAGAACACGGCACTGACTCTGAAGCGATGCGTCATCCCGCGATAGACAGACGGCAACCCGGAGATGCCCAAAAAATCAAAAAATCATTATAAAAAGATTTTATCACGAAGCGATACCAGGCCCGTCGTGAAAAAAGACCGTGAAAAAGTCACCATCAATCACCATGAAACTGTGAACCGATGACACACGAGTTACGTATCATTGGACCTTAGTCTTCTCTGGCGAACAGCAGCAATGGCAGGGGTATCTTGTTGATCTGCTAGCAGCTTGACGGGCTCGCTGAAAGCTTGGCCTTCGTTTTACCTGCCGATCATGGCGAGGAGCATCTTGCGATAGTCACCGGAGGTCTCGCCAGACACGCGGTCGTACAGCTGCTTGCCATAGCGATGCAAGTATGCCTGCTTGATCATGCCCATAACGTTGGGGTCATGGTGGCGGACGGTCAAGCGCACAAGCATGTCGTCATTGGTGCCGAGCCCATGCATCGACTTTTCGAACAGAGTCGCGACGTAGCCGGGGCGGTCGGAGAAGAGCGCGTACATGCTCAGCAGGATGCGCTCCATCGTGCCCGAGAACTCGCGCTTGATGGCTTTCTCGAGCGTGTGGCCTGTGCGCTGCACGTAACCGGCAAACACGGCCTGCAGGTGGCGATCCGAGCGCGAGCACATGATGCGGATGAAGGTCGACTCATCCGTGCCGAGCCGCTTCTCGCCCGCGCGATAGAGGGCCTCGACATCAGCCATCGGGTCCATGACCTGCCCGCTCTCGTCACGCGTGCCGGCGAGCAATGCCGTTGCCAAGCGCTTCGTGTCGCCGCTGAGATCGCCCTGGACATCGCGCACCGCATCGCGGCGGTACAGCGCGTTGTACGCAAGCTTGATCTCGGTGATTTCCTGGTTGGTGCGGCCCACCAGGATCTCGGTTAGCAACGCCTCGTCGGTTCCCATGCCCTCGATCGACTTGCGCAGCCACTTGGCGTCGAACTCGGGCAGCGGCGTGACGCATCCCACGAGCAGATCGCGGAAGTGGCCGGAGGTCTCGGATTCGAGGTGCTTTTTGAGATCACGGCCATACGCGCCCTGGTAAGCGATGGCCACCTGCTGGAGATGCAGCGGCGGGCGGGGGCCCAGCACCGCGATCAGCTCAGATTCGCGCGTGCCCAGGCCACGCATGGCCTTGTGCAGGCGATCGACTTCGCCCTGAACTTGAGCCGAGTGCAGCGGCGGAATCGAGCTCGCGTACCACGACATGGCGCCGCCCATCGGCGGACCGCCCATCGGCGGTGCACCCATCGGCGGACCGCCATATCCGCCGTGCTGCGGCGGTGGCGGACCACCATACCCACCATGCTGCGGCGGGCCGCCGTAACCACCATGTGGCGGCGGGCCACCACCATACCCACCTGGCTGGCCGGGGTAACCGCCGCCCTGAGGCGGGGGGTACTGACCCTGGGGCGGGCCGTAGCCGCCTTGATGCGGCGGGTACGGGCTACTCTGTTGCGGCGGGTACTGGCCATGCTGCTGCGGCGGGTACTGGCCCTGGGGCGGCCCGTAGCCGCCCTGCTGCGGCGGGTAGCCGCCCTGCTGCGGCGGGTAGCCGCCCTGCTGCGGCGGGCCATAGCCGCCCTGCTGCGGCGGGTAGCTGCCCTGTTGCGGCGGGTAGCCGCCCTGTTGCGGCGGGTAGCCGCCCTGTGGATGGCCGTAGCCTTGTTGCGGCGGGTAGCTGCCCTGCTGAGGGGGATAAGAAGCCTGCTGGGGAGGGTAGCCGCCTTGTGGCGGGTAGCCCCCGTGATAGGCCATAATTCGCGATATCCTGGGTGGGCGATCGGTAGAGATCAGCACAGTGAGCGCGGGTCAGCGTTGAGCTGAAGGGAGTGAGAGCGCGTCGATGAAGAGAGGGAAAACGCGTCGACGAAGAGAGGGAGAGCGCGTCGATGTGGAATGACACGCAGGAAATTCAGAAGAGTGAGAAGACCCGCCCGTCAAGAACGAACGAGGACGGTATGGGGTGTGAAAGAAAAAAGGGCCCCGGGCGATCCGCGTTTGCTGATCCTGCTCGCCTCTCTTTTATCAGAAGTTCGTCAGGGCCGCGATGCTCGGTTGTAGCCGGATGAAGACGGCTGATCGTTCGTGCCGGTCTGGCCTGTCGTTAGCCTCGCGTGGGCGATGACAACGCATCGTTCAAGCTTTCGGCAGTGGTCTTCCGTGGCAGTGCTCGCTGGGGCTCCCTCTGCGCTCGCCCCTGCGGTCACGCCGCGTGGGGTCCCGTATCAGGCCGCGGCGGTTCGAATCGTGGCGCAAGTCGGGAGGCGTGATGCAGCCCCTGGTTGGGGCTTAGCTCGGTCGCGCTTTCCGCTAAATTGGTGTTGAGGCGCTCTGCCAGGTGTTGTTGTGGCGAGACGGGGGCGGCGGTCGAAGGATCCGATTTACAGCTCTGCCAGCGAAGCAAACGAACCCGACGGCCTTCCCTTCAACGGCTGGTGGCCGTGCAGAGTGTGGCCGTGCAGGGCCGTCCACGGTGTCGAACGCTGCCGATCCGCATGACGTGGTCTCTCGACGGGATCGGGGGACTGGGACTGATGTAGCCGATGATGCGATCGATGCAGAAATGCCCAGCAACATATGTGTTCCACGGCTGACTGGCGACCGGGTGGAGCCGGACGGGGATCGCTTTTACATATATTGAGTTTAACGCGGTCGTCCATATCTTGACCCAATACGCACACCAATCTTCGGTGGTGCCCCCCAGGGGTCCCCCCCGAAGCAGATGCGCATTCGGTTCTGTATCGGATGACTTTGCCGACCACGGGCTGCCACCTGGTTGGCTCCGGGTGGCGGCACAGCGCTATCGGTCTGGGGGGTAAGGCCAGACAGCGTCGGATGTTCAACGCGGCGTTGAGATTGCGGTTCACCAACTTAGTGTGAGTGGCTTCATGGCCGTTGGTAGCTTCATACCACAGCAACCCACGAACCACGATTCCCTAGCGCGCGCGTTGACCGGGTTTCATGACTACATGCGTCTGGGCATACACCCGGATCTTGCGGACCCCGTTGACTGCCCTCGGCTCGGTGGGGTGGGCGCCCGCCCGGGATGCGCGAGAAATCAGCGCGACCGTCGTGTCCCGGATTTGTAACTTTGTCAGGACATGATTCGTCTGGGCAGGCACCTGAGTCGTCGGGAACCATGATAGTTTGGAAATGATGAGCGTACGCGCGAGCTGTTGGAACGACCACGCCCTTGCCCCCAGGGGCAAATTTTGATGCCCCATAGGTTTTGATGACCCACTTCAGCGACCACCGGCTTCTCCCATAATTCACAAGAATGAAGATTGAAAAAAAAAAAGAAAGATCTATCCGATCTGTCCGACGCGTAAAGCAGCGCCAGTATTTCAACGGCCATCACATCATATACAGCCGTCTGACGTGAAACAAGGACAAGCGCTCCGCTTCGTCTCTGCACACCTGCCGATTGACAGAATCATGTCGACACAAGAGTGCATCAGGAAGTCGTGATTAGACAAAAAGACCCGTTGCGTCGTCCCGTCCATAGATGGCAGATCCGAGCAGGGCAGCGCGCGGACCCAGGCGGCGGTATGAGACATCACTCCGCCGCGGAGAAGCAATGCAAGGACACGGGCACAGATACGCGCGTCTGTTCACGCCGTGGGATCGGTCCGCCCCAGACGAAGCTAAGCCATCAGAATCCATGCCAGCACGATCTGCAGCCCGGCAATGCCCAGCATAAAGTTGATGCGCCTTTTCCGGCCCTGGTGCACCATGGTCTGCGTCGTTTCCGGCAGGATGATGTGCCGCATCGTCCGCAACGAAAAGAAGCCGAGGGCCAGCATCGTGTAGCCGAAGACGACATAGGTCAGCGTGAACGAGGCAAAGAAGCGCACAATTTCGGCGACAATGACGCCGATGAACTTATAGCCGGCGTACGAGACGAGGTCCAACAGCGGGATGTCGAGCTGGACGCCCAACAGGTAGCATCCGAACCGGACGATCAGGGCCTCAGTCAGGACCACGCCGACGCCGGTGCTTGTCAGCTTGCCGATGATATCGGGGCTGAAGCCCGAGGTGTGCGCGGTCGTGCTGCCAATCAGGACGGCCGAGATGAGCACGTACGTGATGAGCGCCATCGTCGGGATGTAGAGGTCGGGCGCGTTGATGTCGTCGCGCGGCGGCAGCCACTGCTGCATGTGGCCCTGCTGGTCTGCAGCGCGCGGGACGCGGGTCCATGTCTTGTGACGGAAGGGGAACAGCAGCAGCCCGCACTTCGACAGCACATAGCCATTCGAGACGTTGAAGTAGTACTTGAGCGTCGCGAAGCTGAGCCACCGACCGACGCTGCTCTGCACCATATCGTGGCCCTGCTTCAGCGCTTGATTCGCGAACTGCATGCCGACCTGGCCCGCGGCGGAGGTTTGAAACTGCTGCCACTGCGCTTCGTAGGTGCTATGCGGCTGCCCGTTGTTGGCTTGCGGGTAGCCAGCCTGCAGGTTCCCGTGCTGCGGCGGCATGCCCGGGTGGTAGTGGTCGTGCATGCCGGGCGCGGGGGCGCCCTGCATCCCGCCGCCGCTGTTGTAGTCGCCCATCAGCGGCGCCGCGGCGCCATACGCGCCGTGCGATGCGCCCGGTTTCAACTGCATCCCGCCGCCGGCATGGTGATTCGGCTGACCGTACGGATGCGCCTGCGGCACCGCACTGGCCCCAGCTTGCGACGGGTTGTACCCGCTGTAGCTGTTGCTGCCGCCGCCGTAGCTGCTGCCGGCGTAGCTCTGGTCGCCGTACTCGCTCGACTGGCGGGTCGAGGCCGTGCCCGTCCCGGGGCCGCTGGTCGACGGGTAGCCCGCGTGGGGGCCGCCGTAGGGGTAGTCGCTGGATGTCCTGCCGGTGCCGGCGGTGCTGGTGGACGCGGGATTGCCGCCGCTCATGAAGGTGTGCTGGCTGGTGCCGGGGTGCTGGGCCTGCGGCGCGTGCAGCGGCGGCGGCGTCCATGCGGCGCCGGCCGCGGGCTTCTTGGCCCCGGCCTGGTACTGCATCGGGGAGGGGAGACCGGCGAAGGGCTACGCGTCCGTCTCAGAACAGATTACGTTGTCGCACGATGGGCGTCGCTGTACGATGAGGAACGACGATGGCAGTCAACCACGCAGCACGAAACACACGGCGACGTGGAACGTGGCAAAACAAGAGGTCCAGTGACGGACACGTCTGGTATCGGCCACCGCCGGTCGAGGACCGCGTCAGCGCCGAGACGTCGAATGCGCACGAAGGGCCGATGCTTACGGATGAAAGCGTTCGACGGGGTACACGACGATCCCTGGTTGCAGAAACGCGTCAGAACGGGGCCGTATGGACGACTCGGAAAATAAAACGCCAGGGCGGGCGGGTGACGGGCGCAGGAGGTGGCCGGGAGATCGCTGTTCGTCGCGGGGGGGAATCAGCGGACACACTGGCGTATGCCGTGCGATGAGCGATGAGCGCGGCACGTGCCTCGGACAGACAGATCGAGGCGAACGGCGTGCACAGCACGAGGTTGTTCGATGCTGTTGAGGTGGATGCAGCGTCGCTCTTGAGCCAGGCAATCAAGGGATCGACACGGCGCTTGCAGATGCGTCGCCGAGGCAGTAACCGCGGCCGCGACGGGGTCGTCTGAAAGTAGCCGTCAACGCCGTTCAACAAGAGGCTTTCCGCGCAGTACAACACAACATGGACCACCACGTGGGGCTGTGATGGCATCGAAGCGGGCGCTGACGCGATGGCGGTCGGGCCTGGGCATCCCCGTCGCCTGATGCACGGCGTCCTGCGCTTAGTGGTGGGCGCGGGCACGGGCGTGGGCGCGGGGGCGGGCCACCCGGCCGGGTACCACGACGGCCCCTGAGGGGTTTTTATGTGCTTCGTCGGGGCCGACGCCACAGAGCCCCGTGAACCACGCGCCACGCCTCCAGGTGCTGCCGCCGTCATCTACGGTCACGCATGCATCATCACCAGCGTCTAAGAAGATCATCATCATTGCTAGGAGAGCGAATCTCGTTCGAAATTTCATCACGCCGCGATGGCATTCTGTGCCGCGATCCAAGCAGATGACAACGGCGCCCCGTCACTGACGAGATGAGCGCCATCGACACGGCTTCGTACATGGGTATGTCTGTGACCCCTGTTTTAGAGATGAGAAGGTTGGATGCTGCTCTAAGAAAAAAAAAGGAACGAAGAAGAGCGGGAGAACGAACACGTGAAGAAACCGGGGTCGAGAAGCGTATGAGGGGCGCCGAAGGAGGAGGGCATGTATGCAGACGTCCGTGGGGAACGAGGAGAGAAGGGTATTGCCACATCGCACGGCGCCGCATGCTATCGTCGATGAGTGAGAGGAGGACACAGCGTACCATACGGGGCGAGAGAACAGGGCGACCGGTGGGGGGTCTGTTAGGCGAGGGCGCCAACGAGACGCTGGAGGAGCTGCCAGCCCATGACAAAGAGACTCCCCCGACATCGAATGCCGGCGAGCGCGCGGGCATAGGGCCCCGTGAAGAGGGGCCCCAGGGAGAGAAAGATGCCGACGGTGCGAAGCCGGCTGGGCCGCCACTTGAAGAAGATCTCGGCCGCAGTCAGCAGGCCGTTGACCATGAAAAAGAGAAGCGTCGGGGCGTGGAAGCCCTGCTTGAAGCCCACAGCGACGATCCAGATGTGGAGTAGCCCCGAGCAGAGGAAGACAGCCATGAGGCCGGCGAAGGCGCCGGCACGACGGCGCACCGGATGATACGCGAGCTGGCGGAACCCCGACGAGAAGAGCTGGTGCCAGCGTTTGGACCACATTTCCTGGAAGGTGACGGCGCGCTGCGGGTGGTTGAACCCGCCCTCGAGCTGGCGCCACGGCCGCGCGAGCAGGATAAATGTCTGCAGGCCGTGGTCGATCATCAGGATCATCAGCGTGCCCGTGGCCAGCACGTAGATCATGTACACGGCCCAGTGCGGGAGATACGTGTCGAGGGGCAGCAGCTCGGAGAGGTCGTGCTCGCCCGCGCGCGACGAGTAGCGGTACGGCGACGACGCGCGGAAGATCCACACGACGAAATCGACGACGACGTGGGTGACCGCGTATTTCCAGATCAGGGTGCGCCATGGCACTTTGTTCGGCAGAACCGTGAACTGGTATCCCATCGATTCCTGGAAAATCATCTGGACCAGACTCGGTATGGGCTCGTCCGCGGGCGGCGCGGCGGGGTCCTTGAGCATGACGACGTTCGACGCCACGAGCGAGTGGCCGACGTGCTCTTCCTTCTTGACGCGGTGCACGGGCACGAGCACGCGTCCGTACCAGATAAAGCGCAGCATCGTCATCAGAATCGCAAACGTGCCGACGCCCATGCTCATGTCAAAGATGGCCATGCCGACCGAGTAGTTGGCGGCAACCACGTACATGTAGCTGATCATGGCGACCGAGGCGAGCATGCGCTGGAAGGTGGTGGGCGGCAGGGCGCGCGCCACATGCAGGAACAGCCAGGTCGCCGTGACAGGCACGATCCAGACGAGGATGAGGATCAGCCAGAGCGGGAGGATTTCATACTGGATCGCGGCGATGTTGACGCCATTCTGGAGCGGCTCGCCGATGGGCGGCGTCGTTGGCGGCGGCGGTGACGAGGCATAGGGGAAGATGGTGGCCAGGAAGTCGCGCGACCACTCGGACGGGACGGTCCTTCCGTCGGGCAGTCGGTGGCCCCCAGCCGTTGCCATCCTCGGGCTGCTCGCCGGACTCGCTCGCTCGCTGAGCCGGGAGGAAGGGGGAAGGAGATCGGGGCCAGCGGACGGCGGTAGCGACAGGAATGGCAGCGACAAAGAGGACAGGACCGGCAGTCAGCGGCGTCGACCAATCGAATCGAAGTACTGGCGCCGTGAATCGAACTCCGATAAGACTCGGAGGCGTCGACGACGCAAGATGACGCAGCGCTTAGTTTACGATTGTATGACGAGAATGCGACGGCGACGGCGACGGTAGGGGATGCTAAAAGATTGAGGCGGGCCGGCGGTGTGAATCCGATTCAGGCCACGAGAGTTCTATGAGGCTGGGCGCGGCCGGTGCGGCAGGGCGCGAGCGGCGGCGGGCGTGGAGCGGACAGACGGTATCCTCGCGTCCGAAAACGGGTACGAGGCGCAGGTTCCGGTGCATGGGGAGCCCCCGGAGTTTCGGCACGCTAGCAGGACAAACGAGCAAAATCGAGTCCAAACCAAAAATGGCAGCAGCGGCGCGGCGGGAGCTGGAAATCACGGGAATTCAGCTGAACACGGTTTGTGATGCTTGGAAAGCACGCGAGAAGGACTCGTGCGGATCCCGGCAGCGTGAAGCGGCGTCTATGGGCGACGCCAGGGCAAGCACCAGGCGAGTCGGCATCACGGTGCGCGCGCGGAGCTGCCCGCCCGGTGCTGTCTGGGCAAAACATGAACCGCCGAAACATGTATTATCGCAGCGCATGCCCAGCGCGGCGCTCGGCAGGGTCTTTCCTTCGCCGTCGCCACCATCGTCGCCACCGCTTCCTCTCTCCCTTCCGCCTCCGGAAATGGTGGGCTGAGTCTGCGGAATCCACGCCAATCGATGGTCTCCGCCGCTTCCCCCAACAGTAAGTTCGAAGGCGCGGCGCGGCTCGGCCTGGCCCCGCCAGATGCGCGCCGTGGCCGCCGCTGTTTCGGGAAGAACGGTGGAGGGGCAGCGGCCCATCCTGACCACCGCCGCCGCTGGCGGACCTCCGCAGCGGCAGCCGCGGCAGCAACGGCAGCCAAGGCCATAGCAGCAGCAACAGCAGCAGCATCGACGAGGATCAGCACCAGCATCGACCAGAATCAGCCGATGAGAGCGCGACGCGTGCGAGCGATCACCTGTTGCGGACCATGATGACCTGATGCCGGACGCCTGTCCCGTCAGGATGGCCCCACTCGAGCGCCGCGGCGATGCCGGGTTTCTCTGGGCATGGCGCCACGTCCAAGCCTCCTCCGCCTCCGCAGGCTCCCGGCCACATTGACGATCCGATGATGGCTGGCCATCGGTGACATGTCCGCCGCACGGAATGGGAATGCTCTCTGCATGTCGCACGGACCCAAGCCATGCCGAGGCGCTGCACGCGATACCAAGAACCAAATCTCTTGCTGGATGGAGCCGACCAGAAAGCAATAGAGCGCGTGACTCACCGCGAAACCGCCAAGTATGCCGGTGATCGCTGGTATCCCGGCGTCGCAGAACGAGGCGCGGGAGCGGTCCTCCTTCCGCGATCCTCGACGCGATCAGCGTGCAAGTGATCAGCGGCAGCCATCAGCGGCTGCCGCGGCCCGCCGAAGCGCACCATGACGGGCTCGCGTGACATGCCCAGGAGGGTGCGGCCGCTGCCGGACGAACCGCTGCTCAGCCCGGGGCCGTCAAGCGTCGGAAGGACTACCCGGCCGCATGGGGCATGCGTCCCGCGGCCCGGCTTCGTGAGCGGCGTCTGGCGGGCCAGGCACCTGGAACGCGTCGCAGGATGCGGCGGCACGGCGGCCGGCACGGCGCGCGTCCGGAGTCGAAGCGCCTGACCGTCGGCGTCGGCATCGGCGTCGGCGTCGGAGTCGGCGTCGGCGTCGGAGTCGGAGTCGGAGTCGGATCTCGGATCCTGCGGCGCGGTGACAGACTGCTGACGGACCTGCTGAAGCCTGACTCCACGCCACACGCCACACGCCACACCACGGACAGCGCCCACGTGGGCGCCTGCCACGAGGCGATCGTTGCAGCGCTTCCGACCGGCAGGCCGCCAGGTGGTGCTGTCGTCCCCTGCGGGGAAGGGAGTGCGTGGTGGCGCAGGGCTTCAGCGATCCCGAGCGTGAACCGGGTCGATGTGGCGCGTGTGACGCCTTTTGCTGGGGCCAGCAGGATGCCGTCCGACGGTTGTACGACCTGCCGATGTTGTGAGAGGGCCCGCTTGCCCCCGTTCCCCCATGCCTTCCGTCCGATGGTTGGGGTGCTGGCCGGGACGGCGGTGGTGGCGGCGGCATCGCGGGTGGTCCGCTCACAGGCTAGGAGGTCCCCGCTTCCTTCAGGAGCGGGGCTCCATGCTGTGCTATGCTCCGCTGTGTATGGACACGTCGACTGCACCTGCTCCGCGTCGCGGAGCCCGGCTGTCCAGCCCTGGACGCGTGGGTATCCACGGCCACATCCAGATCGCCGATCGAATTCCGCTTGACAGCTCGATCTATGTCAACCCCGAATGCGACCGGACGAGACGGTCCTGACTTCATCCTTGCGCACGGTGGGGGCCCGCGGCGACCCATGCATCATCATACCGCATGGTACCGCATCGTGCCACGTTCGTCCGCGCGTCAAACGGGACCACCCATCCCGTGCTCGCCCAGCGGCCGCTCCCATCGTGCGACCCGAAACGAGGCCATTGCTGCGCCACAGAGCCCCCGTCCTGGTCTGGCCATCGCCATCGCCGTTGCCGTCGCCGTCGCCACGGGAGCTGTGGACGGCGTCCCATCCGCTGGTGAGCGTTGCACCTGCGCATGTCAAGGGTGTTGCGCTAACGCCATCGCGAGCCGCCTCCCCCTGCCCAGCGTCGTCGCGGCCGCCGCTGCGCCCTGCACGCGCCATCTGTTCCCGTTTCGGTTCCGTCCCCGTCGCTCGCGCCGTCGCCGACCCTGCAGCTGCCAGATCAGCTGGGCTGCACGCCGTCCGATCCCGGGAGGACCGCCTTCGCCGCGGTCGCCTCCGCAGTCGCCTCCGCAGTCGCCTCCGCGGTCGCCCTCGTCGCCGTCGCCGTCGCCGTCGCCGTCGCCGTCGCCGTCGCCGTCGCCGTCGCTGCCGTCCGACCTCCGCGGGCACCCCTTCCGACCCACCCGTCCGCCCCACCCCGGCCTGCCGCGATGCCGCTCTAAACCACATCATTGCTTCCGCAGCGGCTGTCGCGGATACCGGTCGCACCCACGCCCATCCCCGCATTCAGCAGCCGGCGCACGCGAGGGCGGCGGCATCCGCCCACGAGATCTCCGCGCGGTGGCAGCGGCGACGGCGGCAGCGGCAGCCGCGACGGCGACGGCGGCAGGCGCTTCCACGCCGCTTGGGGCAGCGCTGGCGGTTTGTCCCTCCCTCGTCGCACCCCGCTGGTTCCCCACGTGAACGAGGTCCCCCCCTTGATGGGTGGGATCGGCAAGGTGTAATTTGGCCCTTCAGCAGCTCGGAAACGATCACGTGGTCTCCGATCTCTTGGCATCCGTGCGCCGGCCACGTTCTCTGCGCGGCGGTGTCGCTTGGCCATGGCCCGCGAGGAACATCAGGCCTTTCAGACCTCATACCAGACCATTCATCGCCGTTGCCAGACCCTCTCCGGTTGCTTGGTTCGTTCATTTCCCCATTCGGTGGTTCTCACGCTTTGAAAACGACGACGATCTGCACGATCTGGCGCCGCCAGGGCCCGGACGCGTGCGCTGCTTCCTCGTCTGACTGGGCCCCCGCGCCGAGATGGACATAGCGGCCCCCGTGGCGGCGCTAGCGCCGCCGCACCGGCCTCCCCGCCGCATCCCGTCGCCCTATCCCCTAGCGCTCTCGGCCATGTCGCTCCTCTCGGACGGCCCGCTCCTCTTGCCGCATCTGACGCCGTCGCCGCCGGCGACGTCGTCCTTGCTCGTGTTCCAGCGGCCCCGCCCGAGACCACCTCCGGCATCTGCGGTGCATCGGCCCGACCCGATCGTCACGGTCCGGGTCGCCCCTGCAGCGGCCGCGCCGACAGGGAAGTTGGGCCGCCTGCTGACGACCGACGCCATCGCGTCACCGCCGGCCGTCGCCGCTGTCGCTGTGCCTTTCAGCGACGAGGCGCACGACGATGTGTTTGCGCATCAGGACCACGGCGATGTGGTCGCGGGTGACGACGACCGCGACAGGCCCGCCCACGATCCCGATGACGACCACGACCACGACCACGACAGCGACGACGACGACGACCGCGACGATGTTGACGACGACGGCTGCGTGCTCGACAGACGGCGTGTCGACGGGGATGTGCCCCACGCCGGGCGGGAGGCCGCCGGTCGTCGCTTCCACCCGGCCCCCGTGCGCAGCATGACGGCGCCGGCCATCCGGGCGTCGGAGGCCGCTGACCGGGGGGCCGAGACGGCCGTCACGGCTGTGCCCATCGTGACGGCGGCGGTGGCGGCAGGAACGCGTGCCGCCCTCGTGCCGAGAGCCAACGCCCGCCAGTCGCCCGTCTCGGCCACGAGCCCGGTCGCGTGGCCCGTGGCGGGGCCGCGATGGCCGCCGCGCTCCTCGCCACCGGACAACACACCGTCGTTCGCCCCGCGGCTCTACCGCCCGGTCTCCACGTACCCGCCCCTCTTCTTCAACGCCGCCAACCACGAGCCGCTGCGGGCGCTCCTCAACGCGCGCGAGGGCACGCTCACGCTGGTGCGGACCAAGAACCAGCACACCTGCTTCTTTGCGCCGGTCCAGCTCACGCATCTACGGATGCTGCGCCGTGCGACCGACACTGCGGGGGTGCCTGAGGCGGCGCCCCCACCGCCCGCGCGTGAGCCCATGCCCGCGGCAGCGGCAGCGGCAGCAGCAGCGGCGGCAACGGCCACCGGCATACTGTCGCCTGAGCCCGACACCCGTCCATCGCTTTGGAAACACCCTGCCTTCCATCGCGGCCGCGCGGCCGACGTCGCCATGTCCGTCGCCCCGCCCAATCCCTTGCCGAGGGGCCGATCCGGCCACCCGGCGTCGGCCTCCGGGGGCGCGCTGTCGACCACGCCGGGGGCCGCCGCGGCGGCGGAGTACGCGGTCCTGCCTCCGTTGGCGGAACGGGCCGTCGGCGACACGAGCGCCCTTCCCGCCGTGCCGTCGATGGACGTGTCGCCGCCGCCGCCGCCGCCGCCGCCGTCGGGGTCATCGTCCGCGCCGCCGCCGCGGCCCGAGATCGTGACCCCGACGCACGCGCCGAGCGCCCTCGCCGTCAAGCCGGGCGGTCGGCTGCCCACCGTGGCGCTCGGGCTCGGCGCGCCGCGGCCGTCCGCGGACGCGCGGGACCCCTCACAGTCGCCGCCGTGGCCGACGTTGCCGCAGGCGTGGACGACCGACGTCGACGATGCGCCGCGGCCCTGCACGGCGCCCTTCCCGCGCGACGCCGCGGCACCGCCGTCGCCCTCGATCGGCGCTTGGGCGACCGCCACCACGACGACGGCTGCGGCGTCGATCGCGACCATCGACCGCTGGTCATCGTCTGCGTCAAGCCCACCACTCGCCTCGATGGCGTCCTCCGCATCGCTCGTCGTCTCGGGGGCGCCTGGCGCTGCCGTGATGGACGACACGCGCATGGACGCGGCGGCTCGGTCATTGACGCCGGCCACCGGGCCGTCTTTGGCGCGGCTAGCGACCCTCACGTCCTCGGCGTCGGTTGCGGGCGAAGAGGACCGCTTGCGCCATGGCGACGTCGCGCCCGAACCTGCCGCCAGCTGGCGGGAGCGGGAGCGGCGGCTCGAGCCACCGCGGCCGCCGCGCCGCGACCGCGTCCGGCGGTTCTCGTGGCTCGAGCGGCCGACAAGCGGGCTGATTAGTCCGCTGCTGAACGCCGTGTCGACCGCACTCAACCCCACGGAAGGCCGCGCGAGCCATCCGCTGCTGCCAATCGCGCCGTCGCTTCTCTCCCCCGCCCGGTTCTTGATGTCGCATCGGGCGAAGCCCACCGCGGCCAAGTCGGAGCCCACCATGATGCCCGCCAACGCGGCTCCCGTTCGCGGAGAGGCATCACATGGCCCGAATGCGGCCGGGTCGACGGCAGACGCGTCCGAGACCATCGGCGGCGAAGGCAGCAGCAGCAGCAGCCACGGTGGCGGTGGCGGGCCTAGTTCGCATCATGGTGGGCATGGTCCGAGCCGTGCCAGCACATCGTCGGGCCGCGTGCGATTCCATCTGATCAGCACGACGGAAACGCTGGAACTGTACACGCGTGATGCCGACGAACTACTTGCCTTCCGGCTCCAGCTCGACCGGCTGCGCAACATCTGTCTCGCGGAAGCGATGAGCGACCTCGACGCTCCACGGACGCCGACGCCGCTGATGCCCGCCCTCCCGCCGTCCAGCCGCAGGATGCCTGCGGCGTCGTCCGCGGCGAGTGACGACGCGTCCACGACAGGCCGTTCGGCGAGGGGGATCTCATCGGCTGAGTCCCAAGCACGACCCCGGCGCGATCAAGGCTCAAGCGCTTCGCTGCCTGAGCTGCTCGTGCCGCCGCCGGTTGACACTGCTGTCGTCGGCTCGCCCGCCACGCGTCGGGCAGCGGGTGGCCCGCCGCACGGCCTCGCGACGGGACCCGCCGACGCGGGCAGCTTCCCGCCAACGTTGGCATCGGCGACGTCGCCGCTCGCGCGTTCTGCGGTGCTGCCGATGACGCCGTCGACGCGCGGCGCGCCGTGCCTGAACCGGAGTGACCCGAAGCCGCTGCCGCACCACGACGGCCTCTGCCTGCTGTGGGCGCTGCGTGAGCGCGACGAGAGCAACTGCCTGTGCCGCGACTGCGACGCCCCGTGGCCCGAGTGGGTTGTGGCGGAGGTGCCCTGCGCGCCGCCCGCCGCGTCGCTCTCGGCGGCGTCCACGACGACCGCTTCCGTCATGACCGCCGCGTCCAGCCGAACGTTCACGGCATCACCGGCCTCGGTAAGCGTCGGCAGTGGCCCCCGTGTCAGCGACGGTCGGCGCGCCGGCGCCAGCGCAGGGATGACCGAGTCGATGGCCGACGCTTGGTCGCTGCTGATGAACACGCACGTTTCCGAATCGCCGGGGGCGGCCGTGATCTGCGAGATGTGCGCTGGCCGGCACCGCAGCCGTGGGATCGAACGCGCCCGCGGGGACGGCGCCGTCCGCGTCGTGGTGCGCTCCTTTTTGCTGGACGTGAACGCGTTCCGCGACCATACCTCGCCGTTCTACCGGATTGTTGCGCGGCTCTCCAACGGCGGCTACGCCCCCGACGAGTGGATCGGCTGGGAGGGTGTGCTGCGCCACCCGCGGGCACCCTCGGCCGCAACGGCCCGGTCGACGGCGGCCGCGGGTGTGATGGCCCATGAGTCGGAGTATCATGAAGCCACGGCGGCCATTGCGCCGGCGGGCTGACCGCAAGCTTTGTCTCGCCCGCAGCGTTGTGTTGCGTGTCACATGGATGCTGTGTCGCGTGGACGCCGTGTCGCGTGGATGCCGTGTCATGTGGGTTCCTTCCTCTCACACAGCGATCTGCGATCTATCTAATATGATGTTTGATGTTTGATTTCCGTAATGACGGGCGCTGGCATGTGACCGCCCCAGGCCTCTTCCTTTTCCGCTCAGGTGACGGGCATGAGCGGAGTTTGCGCCGGGTGAGGATGCGCTGCACGCCCCCTCAATGGATTCCATAACATCCGAGCTTTCCCAGGGCCGACAATCGTGATCTGGTGTGGGAGCACACCAGGAAGGAGAAAGAGAGCAGGTTACATCAACATTTTACCCTTTACATCGCAGAACCACGCCGGGAGCATGCGGGGGGCGGCCGGATGTGCGATGGCACGCACGCTCGCCGGCTCGCGTGATTGCTGGTTTGCTTACCCTTCCGAGAAAGCATTTCCGGGACGCGCGACACGCTCGCCGTGATGACTAATGCCCAGCTTTGGTTTTCACGCCCGCGATGGTAGCCGCGGTCGCCGTCGCCGTCGCCATCGCTCTCCGCCCTGGGACCCGTCGTTCCGGACACACCCTTGGGTTCAGGCATGAATGTGATACGGATGGCGCGGCCAATGAGGCGCGATCGCCGGCACGCCGCCCTGCCATCCTCCCCGCTTCCCGGCGGCGCAGGGACGCCCTGCCGCCGCTGCTTTTGGCCAAGTCCCCGCGAGCGGGCCCCGCGAAGGATCGGCGGGCAGGGCCGCCGGCCGCGCAACGTGCAGCCCCGCCGCGGCGGTGAAGGGAAGGCGCTCGCCGCGGGCGCAGGCACCGTGCCGTGGGACTTGAAGGCCGGCGGCCGGTCTCCATGCCGTCGTTGGGGTCGCGGCACACTTGCATCGAGAGTGATGGCGATCATGGGTAGGCCTGGGTGAAAGCCCACGTGGGCCGAAGCGTCAGGCGAGGACGCGCGCATCCATGCGACCCGTCCGATCCTGGGCCTCGCGGGCGATGTATGGGGTGCATCATCTCGGTTGAAGGCGGCGCAAGCACTGGGAAGCACACACAAGCAATGGATGCTGCCACGCGGGTTATTTCCGTGGGATGACGTTCTTTGGAGCGCTTGCATGATGCCAGCACGTGGCATACTCGAGTAAGGACCGAAGGCAGACCCGTTGCATGAAGACGCTTGCCCCCTGTCGCCGGCGGTCGTATATAGCGCCTCCCGTGGACGCATGCGCACGGGCATCGATGCCACGGCTGAATTATCAGACAAGTCCGCTTTTTTAGTCTATCGCGCGCTGGCTGGCTGGCGCTGCGAGTTCTCCTTTACCCGCTGCCTTGGTTTGGGGGGTGATCTCCGTGATCGCCGACCCTTCGCTTGCACGGCCCTTCTTGGCCGGACCCGTCGTGGTCATGCAACAGCATGCCGTCACACCCCTGGTAACCCCAGCATTAGGCACAACGTCCCCGGCGACATCGCTGCTTCCACCACCACCTCACGACGACAACGACGGCCACCACGCGACGGCGACGGCGACCGTTACTGCTACCGCTGACGCGGCCGCGGCCGCGATGACAGTAACCCCGGCATCCATCGCCGATATGGCCGCCGCGCTGCCGCCGGTGCTGGACGCTTTGTTCCATCCATCCGACGTGCTCAAGGTGCATGCGCGCGTGCGGTCGCTACCAACGCACGCGACGCCGGTCCGGACGCGGCCCGCGCTCCCGCGCACGGCGAGCGGCAACCGCGTCGCGCTTAGCGAACTCATGTTCACGGCGGCGCCGCCGTCCGCGGCCGCCGGGGCCGGCGGCAGCAGCGCGGGCAGCAGCGGCGGCCACAGCGCCGACGGCGCCGGCAGCAGCGACGGCGCGAGCGCCGTCGTGACGGCCGCCATGGCCCATTCGGTCCAGGCTGCCGCACGGACCCTCGGCGACCAGGGCAGCACGGTGCTCGCGCGCTTGCTCGAAGCGCGGGCCAACAGCGCCCAGTCCGGCGGCCGGTTCCATCGCAGCGCCCACACGAGGTCCTATTCGCACGCCTACGGCAGCTCGTACTCGGCCTTCTACGACGGCGGAATGAGCGGCGGTGGCAACGGCGGCAGCAACTATGGGCGGACCCTGCCGGGGCCCCATCATGGTCAAAGCGGCCCCGACGGCCAGGGCGGTCATTCCACCGGATCCTCGCATGGCGGCTGGTCGTTTCATCGGAAGGACCTGAGCTCAGACTCGGGCAGCGCGGGCAACGACCCCCTCGTGGATCGCAGGTACTCGAATGGCGGGAGCGCGATGCCGTCAGGCACCGGCCCGCAAGCCGTGTCCCCGACCGCCACGACGCCGTCAGCGATGCCGAACGCGGCGCAGAGTGGGATGCCAGCGACGACGCAGAGCGCCGTGCACGCCATGATGCAGTCGATGCCGGCCGCCGCCGCCGCTGCCGTCCATGCCGCCGTCCAGGCCGCCATCGCCCCTGGCCGTTTCCATGCCTCCCCGCGGATTCACACTATCACGACGACCATCACGCTGCCGCTCGAGAACAGCCCGACGGCAGCGGTGATGGAGCCGTCGGTGGCGCCGCTCGATCTCGCGACGTCGCCGTCGCTCCCAGCGTTCGACCGGCCGCCGCGGAGTTCCGCCTCGGCGACGGCAACGATGACAGCCGCCGAGATGATGGACGCCTCGCCGCTCCCGCCGCCGGCGACCCACCACGCGACGCTAGGCCGCGCCAGCCACGCGCCGTCCACCACGGGGCTCACGATGGTCACGAGCCACGAGAGTATGATGGCGCCCCCGACGCGGCCGGGGCTGCCCATGACGCTCAGCGTCACCCTGACGATCCCTTCGGTGGACGACATGAATGCCGCGCCCGTCAACGGCGGTGCTCCCCTCTCGGGCAGCGGCCCGTTGTCGTCCAGCACGACTGGCGGTACCAGCGGCGTCAGCGCGAACGGCAGCACCGGCGCCACCGCGGCCGCCTTCACCCATGGTGGGCCGATCGGCCGCGTGTCCACGAGTGTCACGTCCCGCAATTCCGAGTGGAGTCCCGGCCCGCGCAGCCCCTCTGTCATTGGCGCCGGCGCGGCCGCCACCAACCTCCTGCCGACGGAGCCGGGTACCTCCCTGACCCGAGGGGGCGCGCCCATGGCGGCGGCGGCGGCCATGGAGTCGCGCTCGCCCTCACTGCTGTCCGATGGCATGATGGCGGCACCGCTGCCGAGTTTGCCGGTGGTGGAGCGTCGGGAGACGCCGTACGAGTATCTGCAGAACCTCAAGAAGACCGTCAACGCCAAGGAGCTCGCACACCTCGTTGCGACGCCGGATCCGTTCCATGCGGAGGTGCTGGCATGCCTCGTCAGCGAGTTCCGGTTTGCCCACATGGCCATGGACGCGGCCCTGCGGCGCTTTCTGGCCCGATTTGTGCTGCCGCCGGAAAGCCAGCAGATCGACCGCGTCCTCCAAGCGTTCGGCAAGCATTATATGGAAGAGAACCCGGGCGTCCTCTCCTGCGAAGACGACGCGCACGTGCTCGCCTTCGCGCTGGTGTTGCTGAACTCTGACCTGCATCATCCCGCGGCCAAGCGCAAAATGAGCGCGGCCGAGTTTATCGGGAACACGCGTGCGTGTATGGCGCGGCCGCCGACCCTGCATCCGGAAATTTTGGCGGTCATGTACGAAAACATCCGCGCCGTCGCGATCCAGCACGCGAGTAACGATGCCGACCACGCCGGGGGTCCCTCCACGAGCCCCGACAAGAGACAGACCCCGCGGAGTCGCAGTCCCACGCATACCCATACCCATGCGCATCAGCAGAGCCACGGCCACGGCCACGGCGCGGTCACGCCGCATGCGCCGCTGTCCCGCGGCTGGGCCGGAATCAGCTCCAGCATCAGTCTCGGCTTCGGGGCCAACAACCGCAAATCAGGGCGGTGGAGTCTGTCGGCGAGCCCGAGCGCTCACGGCCTGAGCGCCGCGTCGACGCCGCCGGTCCAAGCCTCCAGTACTAGCACGACCGTCAACTCGACCATCACCGAGTCCTCGGCGCCCACCGTCGCAACCGGCGGGTCCGACGTGACCTCGAGCGGCACAACGCCTCCCGTCACGCCGACCCACGAGCTAATCCTCGGGATCTCGTCGTACTGGCCCGACGACGTGCTTGCCACGGCCGCCACCGCCGCCGCCCAGAGCCAGTTCCCCCTCGTCGGGCGGTCAAGCGGACGGTCCCAAGTCAGCGACCGCCGGCGTAGCACCGCGAGCTTGCGCCGTGGCAGCGCCGCCTGGGGGCCCGCCACTGCCATTACCAGCATGGCGGGCGCGAGCACCGTCGCGGCAGCCGTCCCCGTCGCCGGCGCCACGAAGGACGCGGACATTGTGGCGCCGCTGACGCCGCCGCCGCCCATCACGGCGACCGCGACGGCTGGTTCGGCCTCGGCCGTCGTGGCGACGCCGTCGGGATGGACCGAGCCTGGGGTGGCCGTAATCGCGCCGCAGATCCAGCTGGCGGACATGCGCGCTGAGACGTCGGCCACCCTTCCGCTGCGCAGTCGTTCCCGCATCCCCGAGGAGCTGGAGCGGTCCATGTCGCTCGATCACCTGGACGACGCACACATGGCACATACGGGGCTCGTGGCCGACGCGCAGGGCCACCGCTCCGGAATGACGCTGCGGTCGTCGCTGCTCCCCCATGCCATGAACCCGTTCTCCCGGCAGTCCACGGTATCGTCGCTCGCCGCCGTGGCGCTGCCGTATCAGGGCTTCCTGCAACGCAAGCAGGACTGCGGCAAGGGCGGCGAACGCAACTTGCGGGGCCGCGGGTGGTGCGCATCATACGCCGTTCTGAACCGTGGCGGATTCCTTGCTTTCCACCGTCCGAGCGACGTCACCTTCTCGAGCGGCGTCATGGGCACCGGCGGCCGCCGCGGCAGCTTCTTGAACGCGAGCGCCGACCTCTCCGCGACCGGCACGGCCTCCACCATCCCGACCCTGCATCACTCCGAGAACGGCGCGCACGGCGCGCACGCCGGCGCCGCCTACCACAGCGGCGGGCTCACCACGACGCCGCAGCTCGTGCTGCCCGTCATCGGCGCCGTGGCCCTTTACGACCCATCCTACACACGCCGCACGGCGACGCTCCGGCTCTGCCTCGCCGACGGCAGCGAGTACCTCCTGCAGGCCGCCGACGTGGACAATGCCGTCGCGTGGACGGCGGTGCTCAACCGCGCCGCTACGTATGCGACCTGCGGCGTTGTGGAAGTCGTGGGCGCGCCGGCGCCCGTAACGGCGGCGGCCGACATGGCGACCACGACGGCGGCTGCCACAGCGCCCCGGGCGTCGCATGGCGGCCCCCCGCCGCTGTCGAGCGGGACCACGACCAGCATGGGCGGCGACGGCCGCAGCGCCGTGATCCGCCGGAAAGCAGAGGAGATGGCGAACCAGCTGGGCGGGATCACGATACAGGTCGCCAATGAAGTGGCGCTGCAGGTGCATGCGAGCCTGTGCGCGCCGATGGGCAAGGTGGCCCGGAGTTTGCTGGACGAAATCGGCCGACGCCGGATCAGTCTGCTGCGCCGTGCGCGGATCGAGCAGGTGCGGCTCGAATGCTATCGCGCCGTGCTGATGGACGACTTGGCCTCGTCACAGGCGACCCGCTGAAGGGTCGTCTCTGTGATTTTCTGTTTTATTATTCTGTACTGTTCTGTCAGAGCTCATCGCCGCATTATCTGCCTCCTTTTCATTCCTCGCCTTTTTTCTTTTGCACAAGACGTATAGATATAGTATAGATTTTGGTAGATAGGCTAGACATTACGGTCGATCGGGTCAGGATCGGCTGCAAGAGCAGTGACCTGGAATGGGATAAACCGCATCACATGCATTAGATGAGTGACCCTAGATGGACGTACGGATCGGATGCGGCGAGGATCACTTCACTGTGATTCCTGTTCCACTACACTCTGATATGTGTCGTCGAGGAATGTCCGTTTCACCAGATTTTCGGATATTAGTTGGCATCTAGCCATATCCATCGACTTCACCGGTACATTCAGCGGTTTAGTACGCTTCAACTGATACCTTTGCCTATTGAGCGTTGGATGGTTATCCGCGGTCGCCGCTATTGATAGATCAGATGCATTTTATGTTTTGATATGGTGGGCCAATGCGGGCGCGCTGCTTCCAGGAAGCGATGAGGTATAGAAGACGACAGAAAAAGAGAAATAAATATGGGCGTGTCGCGCATATATAAGAATTGCAGAAGCCAGACCAGAAAAAAAAATCTAGCGGTTCACCACTATGCCGTTGGCCGCATCGCGCTCCAGCCGCTCACGGGTCAGGCGCCGCTCCATCTCCTGGATACTCACGCCCTTACGGATCGACTCGGCCTTGATGCGTTTCGACCACTCCAAGCCGCACGCATTGCACATCGTCCGCGGACCCCACGGCCCTTTACGCCACTGGCCCGTCTTGCGCGTATCGCAGTTCAGGCAGATGCCCTTCGTGGTCGTCTGCATGCGCACCGGACGGCGGTCGGTATCGGATCCGGAGCCCGTATTGTCACCAAAGAGCACGGCCGAGGCCCCCGTGGGCGTCGTGGCGCCCGCCGCGGGGAAGCCGGCACCGCTGCCGCTGACGCTGCCGCCACCGCTGCTGTGGTTGCCGCTGACGCTGCCGCCGCCGCCGCCGCCGCCGCTGCTGCTCGGGTACTTGCGCGGTTTCTTGGCGGGCTGGCTGACCGGCACGTGCGGGGGGTAGGCGGGGCTGAGGGGCATCGCGGGCACGTAGGGCGGAATGTAGGGCGGGCCGAACTCGTCGTAGGAGCGGGGGCGCTTGCGCTCGGCGACGGCATAGAAGCGGGCGGCTTCGATGTGCAAGCGGGAGCTCAGACGCTCGGCGAGTCGCGCGCTGCTGCCCGTGATGCCGATGCTGTGGGGTTGCGGGTAGTACGGCGTGGCCGGGTGGGCGTAGTGCCTGTCGCCGTGGCTGCTGCTCGTGCTGCTGGCCGGGTGGCTCGAGTGGCCGTGGTGGTGGTACGCGCTGCTCGACGGATGGCCGTGGCTGGCGGGGCTGTCGCTAAAGAGGCGGCGAGCGGTCGAGGACGAGGACGCTGTGGAGGCGTTGGCGTTCTGGTGGGCGGCGGCGAGCGAGCGCGGGACGCGAGACGCCGTCGCCGCATAGGGGTGCAGGTGGTGCTTCGTGCGAGCGGCGGCGGCCTCGGCGCTGTGCGGCGACGGGTACAGTCGCCGGTACAGCACCCGCGAGGTGATGTCGATGATCTCCACATCCAGGTCCCACCGGCTCGTCGGGGCGGCGGGTGGCTTGGACGCGGACGGCGTCGCTGGTGGTGTCGATGATGCCTCCGCATCCCCAGCGTCACTGGTCGCGGTCGTCTGCGCGGGTGCTGCTGACGCCGCTGAGCCGGCGAGCGGCATCTGGGGCGTCGTCTGGCTCGGGAGCGACACGGTGCTACATGTCGTGCTGCTCGCTTCATGGGCCTCTGCGTGCGACTCGTCATCGAGCTGACACGGCGTCTGCGTCATGGATCGGTCGGGCGTGAGTCGTGGATGCGACGTCTCTGCCGACCCCGGTGAGGCGGGACAGGACGAGGACCCCGACGAGGGCGCCGTATCGTCAATGGAGCTCATGGTCATGGTGTCGTCGCCGTCGCCGTCGCCGTCCGCCAGCGACCGTGCGGGCGTGATGACGGCGGGCGTCAGCTCCATCGTCTCCTTGACCGGCTCGAGGGGATGCCCCGCGGTGTGCAGCGGCGTCGCCGCGGGCGTCGGTGTCTGGTGGAACCCGTGGTGGGCGTTCATGAACGCGGCGCGCGCGCCGACGGCCGTCGGCATCGGCATCGCGACCGCATTGGCCACGGGCGTCACGCACCGCGACGGGAGGCCGCTCGCCGCAGACGTCGGCGCCTCCAGCGTGGCCAGGGCCATGCCCATGCCCAGGCTCACGCCCTCGCCGAGCGGATCCGGCGACGGCGTCGGCGCGGGCGTCGGCGTCCCATGCACCGTCGCGACAGAGGCGCCCATACCGGCGGCCGACGCATAGGCGTCCATCTTGGATGGGAGCAGCGCTTCGGAGGACGCCGGCGAGATGGGCGCAAGGCCGGCGGCGACGGCCGCGGCGCGCACCGTGAGGTCGACGGCTGTATCCTGTGACGACGACGCGGGCGAGGCCAAGGCCGAGACGATGACGGCGCCGCCGAGACCGGCGGAGACCGGCGCATGCGCCGCGGTGTCGACCGTGAGTAATGCGGCCGACGACGTCTCTGCCGCGGCAGCGGTGCCGGCCGGCGTGGTCGTTATTGTGGTTGGTGTTGACGCGGCCGCCGGCGTCGCGACGGCTGCGGGGGCGCCAGAGGTCAAGGGAGATGGCGTGGCCGGTCGGGGTTTGGCCGTCATCGGCTGAATCTTGAATTGGAAGGTGATGCCGCGCATGGCCTTGATGGCCGAAGGGCTCTGCGGGGGCGCCCTCCGCCGGCCATGGCGGGCTGTGACTGTTGGCATGGTGGGGCGACGCCGGCGCGTCGGAAAAGGCGTGGAAAGCCGGTCAAGTGGCCCCCCCGAGCTGCGATCGCAAGCTGATCGCGCGGAGTTCGGAAAGGGGCCCGTAGCAGGGGTTCAGCGGGGAGGGAGATCAGCCGGCAGACGAGCAATGGCGAATGAAGATCAACGCCTAAGAAGGGTGCCGGCGTATGCAAGGGGACGAGAGAACGGGATCGAGTGTTGAATGCACAATGCAACGCAATAGACGACTATGAGGCAAGAAATGGAGAGACCGTCGTGAGAAAGAAGAAAATCAGGATCTCTTGCAAAGAGATGAGTGGTATGAAGGCGGAAGATGGCCCGTCAAGAACCAAGATCTTTGATGATGATGATGATGATAAACAGGGAGATGTGGGATAATGAAGCAAGATGCAATGTCGGTGAAAAAAGGCTCAATGGGAAAGCGAGGTACGTCGCGTACGGAAGAGAGAACAGGGGCGGAGCTTCAGCTGATAGCGCGCCAACGACGGATACGGCAGATCCGAGCGCAGTGCAATATATCGACCGATCGCCGTGGATGCGCTATGATGTTCCGATCCGATGGAGATGACAAAGATGGCGATCGTGGCTGCTTTAAAAAACCACCGAACTCAGGGGGTGGAGCCGCAAGATCGACTCACAACGTCGATGCAGGCAACAGGCCTGATGGTGGCGCCTGATGCAAGGGACGATGCGGATCGCCGGCCGAAGCCCTGTGTCTCCGATCGCTGCCGAGATCTCGCACGATCGCGGCCAGTGCGCAACGAAAGCGAGACGGCGAGGCCCCGTCGCGCTAGTCGGTACGGCTACCCACGTCGGAGTTGGGGAAGCCGGCGGGGCCAGGGGGGACAGGCCGGTCGAAAGAGGGCCGAGGACCGTTGCGTCGGGTACCGTTTGCCTTGCGGCCTTTAGCGAGACGAAAAGACGATGGCCGGGGCCAAAGAGGAAAGGACGAAGGCTGTGCCGCCGGATACGATGCGATGCGATGCCGCGCGGGGATGTCAGATCTGGCCCAACAGTGCGGTCCGAGTGGTCCCGATGGCGGACGAGTCGGCGTACGCGAACAGAGCGGATGGGCACCGACGATGGCGATGACGGCCGGACAATGCAGGGCACACGTGCAGTTTGAACGATACAAGAGGCGCTGCGATCGCTCGTTGGGTGGGCAGGATGCGAACCAGCGGATTCGACAGCCAAGAAGCCGACGCGGTCGCAGCGGTCGGTGCCACGGAATCGGACAGGCAATCACGAAAGCGGACGCCAGATCGCGATGGACCATGGGACGGGATCGGTCTCTCGACACAGGGACTTGCACACCCAGAGCGGTTGTGGTGCGCACCTGCAGCTGGCCGAGACGGGGGGGCTCGACTTCGGGAGAGGCCGTTGCCGCCGCTCGATCATCGCCGCATCGGAGTTGCGCAGGATGCTGATCAGGCGATATGCGCCGACCCAGCAGGATCGTCCCCGACACGCCCCCGGCGATACCCTGAGCTCGGCAGCATCCGTTGTGGCATCATGCCCCTCGGGTCCACCGGGGGCTCATCGGACCTCGTGCATCCCCCACGGCCGACGCAACGTGTGTGACACCGACCGAGCCGGTCGGCGAGCGCGGCACTGGGACCGCCGCCGCCGCCGCCGCCGCCGCCGCCGCCGCCGCCGCCGCCGCTGCCACCGGCGTGCATACTCCGACGCGGGCTCCGCCATCGTCGCCATCGTCATCCTGCCGACGGCCGGTCCTGGAGCGACGATGGGCGGCACGCCGTGGGCGGCTTGTGCGGCGATAACCCCGCCGCGGCGAGTCAGGATCGGGCGTGTCAGGGCGTCTGCCCGCGCGGCCGAGTGGGCCTGGCCGCGCCATCGCCCCTGGGCCGATTCGCGCAGCGCTCATCGCATGGTTGCGCAGGACCCAGCGGCGCCGCCGCGGCCTGACCCACGGCGACCCGCCGTGGGCCATCATACCGTCGGGCCCGCTCGAGTCGTCGCTCCCGCTGGGCGGCGACGAGGCCCTGCGGTTCCCTAGCGGCCGCTGGCCTGCGGAAGCACCACCCGACAAACAGAAAAAAAAGGAGCAAGGAGAAAGCGCGCGAAGCAGGCCCACCACCACCACCGGCGAGTCCGGGGTCCTCCCGCAAGGGGGGTCCTCTCGCTCGTGCCCGCCAGGGGCCGCGCTGCCGCGGGGATCGCAGGGCCGCCCTGTCGGCGTCCCGCGGGGCGGGACACTCACGCACACGCGATCGGACCGGCCGGTCGGCCTGCCGGTCCCCGTCGGCCGCTGAATCTCCGCTCGCGCTGCGGCGCATGACGAGCCCAAGCCCCTATGCCGGCTGCTGGGCGAACCACGAAAAAAAAATTGTCGCCTGCACATCCGGACGGGCGTCTGGCTGCAACCGCGTTCATCCGGGCCGCCGGTCGGGTCTGGCGCCGTGGGACCCGGCAGCGCTGGCCGGTCGCCGCCGACGCCGCCGACGCCGCCGCCGCCGCCGCCGCCGCTGTCGCTGTCGCGCGCGCGCGCGCGTACCGGCGCGAGGGCCGGAGCGCAGCCGTGTCGCGAGGCTGCAGGGCGAGCTGTGCGACGCGGCTGGCCCGCGCTGCGGGAGGGACGCGGCCGTGCGCGTCCATCATCGCCGCTCCTTGCCGCGGCAGTTCGGGGTCCGACGGACGTGACGCTGGCTGGCTTGGCGGCGGCCGCCCTCTCGAGCGACCACCCCCGATGCCGCCGGACCGACGGGCGGCCCGGGCCCAGCGAGGATCCGCATGGGCCTCGGCAACTGCCGCTCGGCCATGGCGGCCAGCCGCGATGGCCGCTGGCCCCGCCGGCGTCGGCTTGGGCCGTGGACGGTCGCTCCCCTCATCCGCAGGCCGCCATCGCCGGCATCGTCGGGAGGGGGGGTCAGGCTGCGACAGGCGTGTGACGGGGTGCGTGTGACAAGGCGAGTATCGAACCCCCTCCGGCCGACGCCACCATGCCCCACGCTGCCCCCGCCGCGGCGGACTTGGCGCGGCAACGCGGCCGCGGGGCCCGCGCCGGGCGGCGCCGCTCGTTCCACCATCCATCGCCGGCGACGTCTGGTGGGAGCCGCCCATCACGCGGGCACTGGAGGCGGTCCGTTCCGGGCCCTTGGGCGGCCGGTCCTCGGCGCGTCGGCTCGTCGGTCCGTCGGCCGCACACAAGAAGGAAAAAAACCACCGCGACGCGGCTTGCCGGGGCAGCGTCGCCTCGCCGCGCCGCGCGCGCGGGCAGGGTCCCCTCCGTCGTCGTCCCGCCAGGCTGGCTCGCTCGCTCGCTCGCTCGCTCGCTCGCTCGCTCGCTGGCGCGCGCGGATCGCGGCGGCCGGACGATCGGCTGGAAAAGGCCTCGCAGGGTCTCGCCGCCCCGGGACGGCCTTCCTCGGTCGGGCCGACGGCCGGCCCGAGGACCGGAACGCCGAACGCGGCGAAATCCGGCGCAGCGGCACCCGCGCGACGGTCTCGCGGCACGCCGTCGCCGCAGCCAGGGTGGGACGGCGGACGCACGCGCCTGCTCCCCACCGGCGCTCCCGAGCCCTCGCTCGGGCACGATACTCCGGCGCTGTCTGCCTCGGGCATCGGCGAAAAAAAAAAAGGAGCATCAGCGCGGCGTTTCCGGTCGGACGTCGTCGCCATGAGGATGCCCAGGCAGCGGTCTCCGACAATGTCCGCGCGACCTTCACGGCGGAGGTCGCCCGACCGTGCTTTCCGGCGGGGGGGCGAGGCCAAAGCGGGGCAGGCAGGGCGCTGAGCGGGGTCGACCGGCAGAGGCGCATCGCCCTCGATGGCGCTCGGCCGTAGCGATCGGCTGGCCGGGCCGAGCAACGAGCAGCGGCGCGTGACTGGCGCGCGCAATGCCTCGCACCGAGGAGACCCAGGGTGACGCCCTCGGCGGGGTCGCCACGCTCGACATGCCAGCTCGCGATGCCAGCGTGGGATCGTGTTCTGGACTCACGGGCCGCTTTCGCGGGAGTCCTGTCTCGTAAGCATTTGGAAAAGGGCACTTGGGAATCAAATAGATACATGAATGAAAACGAATGAAGCCATGTTATCAGAAGGCACGGATGAGGCTGAGGCTGACGGCTTAGCCAGGACCGACTCGCGGCATGTCGTGGTGCTCACTCAGCCGGTCGAGGTACTGGTTGAGGTTCTGGACTCGCTCGCGATGCGACTGCTGGGCGATCTTGTCTGTTTTCTCTTCCAGCTAAGGCGTATCCAACAATGAAGCCGTCCATCATGCGTCAAACACACCAGCAACGAAAAAAACACATCTTGGGTGAGTCATGTGCCTCATCTCACAAAAAAAAGACTTCAGCGATCACCTGGATCTCTTATCACCAAAAAAAAAACCCATCCAATGACCCGCGGCGTTGTTCTCCGCAGGGGTCGGATGGGGTCGTCGCCGATGAAAGAATGAGCGTATGACTTACGCGCTTGCGCTGGGCTTCGGCAAACCGGAGCTCGGCCGGCGTCTTGGTCGGCACATCGCGGGTGTGCCGTCGTGCGAGATTCTTCATAGCGAAATCCAGCTCGTGCTCATCGACGGCGTCGGGGTTTACATCGACCTCGCCGATCGAGACAGCGCTCGGAGAGGTCGACCCCATGTGGGTTCCCAGAGAGCCATCCGGCTCCCGAATGGCCTCTTCGGCATCTCTGATGGTGCGCTCCTCCAGCGCCCGACGGCTGCAGCTCGGACGTTTCTTTTTCTTCTTGGTGATGCCCTTCGTCGTCGCGCTCGGCGTGCCTTTGAGGGCGAGCCGGCCCCCAGCCGGGGTATAGTCCATGGCGAGCGAACCCCCCGATCGGGTCGTCCTTAGCCCGTCGGGTCGGGTGCGGGCGCGGAGGCGGGTCTAGTGAGCGGGGCGGCGGTCGCGTCCGAATCCAGCGGGGACACGTCCGCTCTGTTGGGCGACGGCGGCAACGGGTGCCAAACGAGGGAAGGAGAGAAGGAGAGCGACGGGCTGACCGCGGCAGAGAGATCACGTCGTAGCGCAGGCCTTGTCGCAGCGCTGTGCCATGGCCCTGCGATCGTCGAGACGGGACCGGCACAGGGACCCGACGCCGGCGGGAGACCTGCCCGGCGCTGCCATGGCGCCCTTCGGGTGACCCTGGCGTCGCGCGTGGTCCCGTATCATCTGAGGTCCGTCACCAGCCGGGAGACGGTGGGAGCCGACGGTCGGGTTCTTTGGGGGCCGCTGCCGCGGCGCTCGCCGCTGGCCCGCCCGGCGGCGTGCCTCCACGCCCTACGGCATCACCCCGTCGGCGTCGGTGTCGGCGTCGGCGTCGGCGGCCAGAAAGACATGCGCCAGCCGCTCAGCCCCCTTGCGCCCTGAGAGCCGCCACAGGTGCCGGGCGACCGAGAGCGGCTGTTGTCGGCCGCAGGGACGTCCCGGTGCCTACACCCGGCACCCTGCACCCTGCACCCTGCACCCTGGCCCGATCGGCAGCAGGGTGCGACGCGCTGCTGCCCGGCAGAAAGCGTCGGCCAGGAGGCGCTGCTGAAGGCCGTCTCGCGAGCACCCGGGCCGCGCGTGTTCGGGGTGGGCTGCGTATCGGTTGGCATTCACCGGCCGGGGCCGGGGCCGACCGCAGGCCTGACAGAAGGCCCGCCAAGGGAAGACGGGCACCGTGCGCGTCTCCGCATGATCTCGCCAGAACGGTCGACCATGCCGGGCGGACGCGTGCGTCGCATCGGAGGTCGATGCGCGCCTACGGGAGGCGAGCGCCCGTCGGCCTCCGCGCTGCCAGTGAGCGACGCGCGCACGGCACGGCGGACACCAGACCCTTGAAGCTCCCTGGACCCCCCCGGGCCGGGGCCTCCGCCCGAGGGGAATCCATCGGAACACGTCGGGGGTAGGACGCGCGCATCCCATGGACCGGGTGGACCACATTTCCTCGGTGCTGGGGGAGGACGAGGGGCCCGAACGCTGCTCGACTGGAGTGCATCGAATCGTCGTCATTCGCCCGTTCGCCCGAGGAAGGCATCCTATGATGATGACGAGGGTTGGTGAGGCTTTGTGAGCCGCATGCGTCAGCGATGCATGTCGGCATCAAGTCAACACCGAGATCGTCTTCGCCCCCCTCATCGGATCCATACCCCTTGATGTCGAGTCGCCGTCGAGCACGCCTGCGTCTAGCGCCAGTCTTCACACCCGCCGTGTTCCAGGAAAGGAGATCATTGATCGCTATGTAGGCGGGAATGCGGCCCGCTGCCGCAGCCCGCGGCAGCGGCGATGCCGCGACTCGCTCGGAATGCAACGCTTTGAATGCCTCATCTGTCCTGAAGATGGGATCGGGCTGGACGTCGGCATTCCTGTAGTTACATGCCTGACTCGGGCGAACAGGACAAGACGCGCAGCGGTCCCCGCGCGCCACGGGCCACCTGGGTGGCAGCCGCTTTGGCATTCCCACAGTGTCGATGATCGACACTCGGCGTTCGCCCCTCTCCGGCGCATGACTCTCATGGCGCTCATCCTTACGTTTGTCACGCGCCCGCGTGGGGGTCTGAACAACGGATGGAACCCCCTGAACTGTTTCCACGGAACCAAGAGACAACTCGCCCATGCCGCCGGATGCCGCTGTCTACCGCCGTGGTATGACGTGATATGCGGTCGTATGCCGTCGTTCATTGCCATCCCCCGTCGGCTGGGGTATGGCGTGGTAGCGCGGGCGATCCGACCAGCGTTGGCGCGCGACCCGCCAGCGCGCCGCCAAGCCCCGTCTCGATGCGCCCGTCCGCCGGGGAGTGCCGCCGTTGTCTTCATGGACGTGCACCCACGCCGACGGGCCGATGGGAGCGGCCGTCTCGGACGACCCGCGGCCGCTGCACTCGGCCGTATGCGCTCCCGCGTCCGATGCCCGCGCGGGGTGTTCTGTGAGGCCGATGGGACGCCGCCCAGCCCGGCAAGCCCAGCGCTGTTAGGGGGGCGGGGACAGCCCGCGGGCGAGGCGCCCACCGCTGCCGGCGGCGGCGCCGCCCCATCACAGAGCGCAAGATTCGAGCCCCGCTGGGTCCGCCGCGACCGGCCATCCCACGCGCGCGAACGAGGCCTCCGGCCGTCGGCCGTGCGCGCCGGCAGGTCGTGCTGATGCGGTGCGGTGCGCCACCGACGACCCTCGGGGTCGGATGTCGTCCAAGGCCAAGCCCAAGGCCAGGGGCCGGCGTGGGCGTCCGCCGTATGAATGAAATCGGGCAGAGAGCGGCAACGCAGGCCTTGTGTGGGCCGCTGTGGGTGGGATGGTACCGAGCGACGGCGCGGGGAAGGCGACCGCGGCAAGGCCCTCTCCCCTCGCGTCATTTGCCAAGCTCACGACCGTGCCAGCGGCCGGCCCGCTCCGGGGGTCGGCGGAAGCAGGGGCCCCATCTCCCCATCTCTGTCGGGTCGGACCCAGACGATGGTCACGGATCAGCGGTGCGTGAGCCGTGCTGGCGGCCTCGAGCCCCACCAGGCATGGTCGCGGCGCGGCACATCGCCATACGACGCCGTGGACCTCAAGGCCCGTGATGACGAGGGGGTTCGATAGGCGCGACGAGGCGGCCACGTCAACGACCGCTGGCGGTTTTCCGCGACGCGATGCGTCGAGATGCTGCTCCGGCAGTCGCGGGTGACCAGCGCCAGCGCCAGCATCCCGAGCGGCCTGGCGCCGCCGCCCGCGCTGGGTTGCCGCACGAAGGGGCCACGAACGCCTCATTTTTCCCGTTTTGTTCGCGCGGGAAGCGGCAGGATCGGCCGCCGCTTCGGGCTCGGTCAAGGCCTCGGGCTCGGCAAGGGGCGGCCTTTGGCCGCGTGCTGAAGGGCCTTCCCCACCCTGAAGCCGCCGCCGTGGCCGGCTGACCGCGGCCGAGCGTGACGTGTTGGCCGTCCTGTGTGACCCCAAGAAACGCCGTCGGACGCCGCATGCGGAGCGGACGGGACGGGACCTCCAGGGGCCTTGCTGGGCCGGCGCGGGGGGTCTTGTGGCAACGCGGCCACGCCGATCACCTCCGGGCCCGCCGCTGGACCGTGTGGCGCCCGAGACGGCGCGACGCGAGGGCTTTCGTCTCGGCGGCCACGGGGACCACCCGCGGCAGACGTTGCCGGACGGCGCGGCCGCCGCTCAGCCGTCCCGAGTCATACGACGCCAACAAAAAAAAAGACCAGTGGGCCGTGACCGAGGCTCGCGGCCGTGCCGAGGGCACGGAGCGACAAGCCACGGACACCGAGGAGCGCGCGTGTGATAGGGGCGATGGGGACGTCCGAGGCGGGGCTCCTTCCGACGGTGCGGGGACGGCCACGATGGTGGTGGGGGGGATCAGGAGGGCGCCAAAGCGATGGGGGGGTTGTCGCGGCTCTCCGCGGGCGGCGCTCGAGGAGCGCGGCGGCGGTGGTGCGCCATGCGGACGGCCAGCCTTTGTCTCACCACCCGCAGCCAACGCGCGCGATGCGGGCGCCGCCGGCGTTGCGGGCGTCGCGGCGTCGTCGGGGCCCGGTGATCGCGGATCGAGGCCGGCCACGGATGCTGGTCTGGCGAGGCTGCGCCACACCGCGGCGCCGCGTGTCGGGCAAGCGCAGCGGCGACGGCGCGCCGGCGTGGGCGCCGTCCGTGGGCGGACGGTCCGTGCGCGTCGTCGCCAGATCGTCCTGGTCCGGCCGCGGCGGCGACGGCGACGGCGACGGCGACGGCGACGGCGCGGACGCCGCGCGGAACACGCTTCAACCCAGCCATTGCACATCGTCCGGGCGTCGGGTATCGCAGGGGCCTCCCGACCCGCGTCGCATGCCATCGACGGGGAAGCTGGACGGGAAGATCGCGGGAGATCGCTGCTGAGGGCCATGGAGCATGGATCCACCAAGGGGCACCGCGGAGCCGGTCGTGCGTATGGGCTCACGCCATCCAGACCGCCGATGGATGTTGCTGCTGCTGCTGCTGCTGTTGCTGCTGCTGCTGCTGCAGCGGCTACGGCAACGCGGGACACCGCGCATGATCCGGCACGAACCGTCACACGGAAGCGCGGTGCGCACGCTGGCCTTACGCATGCACGCACACACGCACACACACACACACACCCGCTCATGCATCCTCACGGCCATCTTCGATGCACCCGTTTTGCTCTTTCGCTCGGGCCCACGATCCCTTGAGCGCTTCCCCCTTTTCGTCACGACGCCGCCTCGCCGCCTTTCCCCGGCGTGGTCCCCGCCTTTCGTGTAGGACGTTTCAGAAGCCGGGGATGATCTCGGGGTTTACACACGGATCCAGCGGATCAGAGCCACAGCAGCAGCCACCGCGACACACAACAACAGCGACGACGACACGACAGCGACAACAGCGACAACGCGAGACGGCGCGATCGATTGCGTGACGGAGAATCCCGATCGCGCATGACCCCGTACGTCCGATTGGCACCAGGTAAGCATCGGTTCGTGTTGCACGAGCCTTGGCGCGGCATCGTCTCCCACATTCCGGGGGCTCACGCGACATTTTCCTTTTTTTTCTGTGATCACCTCCGATCCCGACGCTGTTTCCGATCTGGATTCCCATCTTCGCGGGCATTTCACCACCAACCAACTAGCACGGGTCCCGGTTCCTTCCGATTAGCATGACAACACCCCTCTTCTCTCACAAGACGTCGCTTGCTTGAGCCCTGGCGGTCCACATCGTGTGCGCCGGGCCTTTGCTTTTTCCGTCCTTTTTTTTTCTTGCTTCACCTCCCCCGTGCTCGACGGAACGGGGGTGCACTCGGACCTTTTTGGCTGCACATATCACGCATACCGGTGCGACCGCGTTCCCATTTGGTCCACATTGCCCGAAACGACCGTCACATACGACGATCTCGCCGCTGATCGCCACGCTTGCCTTGCTATCAGCGACATCCGACGTCAGGACGGCTGCGCCGACCACATGGGATCCCGTCGCCGCCACGTTCACAATAGCATCAGATCCCCATCGCGTCACATCTCATCGCGTTCCGTTCAAACAGGACACCGTGGAGACGATCTAGCCGCAGCATCGGATCGGATTGGATCTCGCATCCTCGTCAACGCGCCGCTCCACCTCGGCCCGTGGATGCCACGAGCTGACCACGCTCAGCCGCCTGCCACCCTTCGTTTCAGCGGGTGCCCTTTTTCGGCTTTGTGTGTGGATTGTGTAAGTCATTCATGCTGGCGGTGCGCCTTCTCGCTCCTTTGGGTCACCGACGCGCCCTCCGCCTCGCCGCCTCGCCGCCACCCGTCCGCGGCCAGGGACCCCTAGCATGCCCGCGCACCCGCCGCACCCAGCCGCGTCGACACCCCCGGGGTCAAGGGCCCTGGCCTGCGCCCACCACCACGGGGCCCGCTACGGCTCGCTTCGTGCGCCGTGCTGGGGCGTCACGCCACGGGCCACCCGCCTCCTTTGCCTTGCTGTGTCCGGCCTTGTCCGTTGCGTTTCGGACGCCGTTGATACTCACCCCCCGATGATCGACCTGCTCTGTGTGTTGATGTCTGTGATATGATGGCGATCTCTCGATGGACATGGCTTACCGTCCTCGATCTGCGATCCGGATCTGCGGTGGTTCTTTCATCCAGCCGTCAATCTCGACAGCCAGCCGACCACCGCGGTCGCGATCTCCCATTTCTACTTGCATTCCGCATTCCGCTTCTGCCAGGCCGGAGTGTTGGCCCTGTTGCTCTTAGAACTGTTTTGGCGTTGACGCCGACTCGACTCTGTTCAGCCCACGTGCCCCTCGTCATCGGGGTTTGGGGGGGTTACCGACGCGATCCACACACCGTCGCGCATCGTGCCATTCGACGTGTGGGACCGTCCTCAGAGGGAAGAACGGCGGCGTGCCTGCGGAGTCCGGTCCAGACGGCGCGCTCGATCCATCCATCCCGTCTTCCCTCCATCGATCTCAACGAATCCCATGCTCAGAGCCCGGTTGCATCCACAGCCAGTCGTGAGTATCCAGTGACCGCGGCGGCTCATCGATTAGCGTCGTGACATCGGCCGTGGCATCGACGGCCCTTCGCCATCTGTGGCCACGTGATTCGTTCCTCCGGCTGTCGCTCACCGCGTCGGCGTGCTGATCGTGCCGACCATCGCAGCTCTTGGGTTCATGCGACGAGGCTGGCTTTCCCCTCGTGAGCCTTGAGTCCCTGACGGTCTTTTCAATCTTTCCTTTCCTTCCCTTTTTGGTCAGGATTCTTTTCTTTTTCTTGGGCAGGCCTGTGGGCGGCATCGGCGTCGATCCCTTCCTTCCCTTCCCTTTTGCATTTTGCATTGGCGCACCCGCCGTTCGATCCCTCTCGCGCGTGCCATTCGCCCGAAGACGACGACGCCGCGATGTCACATAACTCGGAACACCAGCCGCTATCGCCGCACGTCGGCTATGCGTTCACGGCCAGGATTCCCAAAACGACGTCCGGAACCATGGGCACGCCGGTGCCATACTCGCTGATGCACAGCGGGATGCATGTCGGCCACATGGCACCGGCCGCCGAGCCCGTCGTCGCGGTCCGCAGTCTTATCGCATCCGCCGTGGCCGCGGCGGCCGCCGCATCGTCCGATGAGGACGATGAGGACGACGACGACGACGACACCGCCGGGCTGTCCGCACCGACGCGGGTTGGCGTCGTCCACCAGCCCCCGCATTCGCATTCGCACCACGCGTACCATGCGCACCCGCATCACCACCATCAGCACCACACGCACCCGCGCCACCTTGGGCCTCACGGCGGCAGCGGCCACCATGTCGGCGACGACGAGGGCGAGGACGACGAGGACGACGAGGTCAGCGATGCCCGCTTGAGGGGCGCGTCGCCGGCCCTCACACCCGCCCATCCGGCCCTCCGGCGCGTGATGCCCCCACCTGCCCATGCCGGCGCGCGCTCCGAGCGGTCTCACGCCACCTCCTCCGGATCCAGTACGGGCTCCAGCGCTTCGTCGTCGTCGTCGTCGTCGGAAAGCGACGATAGCGACCACATCCACGACGGCGACGGCGACGACGACGACGATGACGACGACCACGACGAAGGTATCACGCCGAAACTCCGACACGCGCACCCGAAAGCGATCGGCACGCCGAGTGGCGGCGTCGCGGGCGCGGCCGTCTCCACGTCGACGCCTGCGGCCGCTGGATCGGGCGCGGCGCCCGCCACGTCAGGCTCGTCGTCGTCCACGCAGCAGCCGAACCCCTACGACGTGGACGTGGCGCTGGGCCTGCGCAAGCTGCCCTCCACGCGCACCGGCCCTGCGCGAACTCGGCGTCCGGCCCACCGCGGCGCTTCAGCCAGTGCGTCGACCGGGGGAGCCGCTGCCGCCGCCGTAGGTGCTCCGGCCGCGGCAGCGTCGCCGAGTGCCCCGGCCACCGCCACCGCCACGGTCAAGACGGAAGTGTCGTCGCCGACGACGCGGCAGACGACGCCCGAAGGCCGCTCGCGCAATGGATCCAACGCGTCCTCGAACGCCGCCGGCGGTGTATTTGGATCGCCGAATCCGCCGACCGCTTCCGGACACATCATCATCGCGTCCGACGGCTCGAAACGCTTCTTGTGCCGCTTTGCCGGCTGCACCAAATCCTTCAGCACCTCGGGCCATCTGAGCCGTCATGCACGCATCCACGAGGGCCTCCGCCCGTTCGTCTGCCCGTTTGCGGACTGCGGCTCCAGCTTTGCCCGGCACGATAACATGATGCAGCACTATCGCACGCACCTGCGCAGTGGCCGCGTGTTGACGGGCCGCGAGCTCGAGGAAGGTATCCGCCGGAAGCAGCGCGGGATCGACGAACTCCGTCGCCGCAGCCGCTATCGTGAAGAGATGCTCGCCAGCATGGCGGCCAATGCTGCCGCAGCCGCTCTCACAGGCGCGCCCGCGCCCACCGAGATCAAGCTGACGCCGCTCGTGCCGGCCACGGGGCCGTCACTGGGGAAATCGCCGGCGGGCAGCGCGCGCAAGTCGAGCTCGGCAACCCGCTCATCGACGCGATCCAGCTCCCGCGCGTCGCGCGGCGCGAAATCCGACGCCAACTCCAACGTCGTCCCATTGACACCTACGCCGACATTGGCGACGGCGGTATCGGCGGCGCCGTCCACCTCCACGACGACCTCCACATCGGCATCGCCGCCGACGGCGTCGGCGGCCACATCGGCGGCAACGTCAGCGGCTGCGACCGCAACAACGCCCTCGACGGCGGCGGCAACGACGGCGACGACGACGCAGACGACACCGACAGCCGCCAAGGTGGACGACGAGATCGATTTCGAAGCGTTGGCGGCTGCCAGCACGTTGGTGAAGCACGAGCCGGGCGACGGCGCCCGCCGCCGCGCATCCTCGCTCTCGTCGTCGTCCTCGTCGTCCTCGTCCTCGTCGCACTCGCATTCGCATTCGCATTTGCTCGCGCTGTCCCAAGGTCGGGCCGCGTCGTATCCGTACCCGCATCACACGCCTCTCATGGCCCATGCGCACACGCCCGTTCCGACCACGCTGCAGCCACCCAAGATCAAGGAAACCTGCCCCTTGGGCGCGCTCGGGTCCGTCGCGAGCCAGCGCTTGTCGCAGCACCACCAGCAACTGCAGCAGCAACAGCAGCACCGCGCGCTGGAATCGCCGTCTCTGGGCTACCTCTCGCTACACCAGGGCCTCGGCGCGTCGCCCTTGATGTCTCGGCTGGAAGAACGTCCGAGCGTCCCGAAGAGCGCGTATGCGACGGCGCCAGGCGGCCACCCGACGTCAAGCCTGGCTTATGGCAGCTACTCGAGCGTGGCGCACACGCACCCAGCCGCCACCGGTGCTCCGCCTCCGCCGCAAGGCCATGCCCACGATCATGCCCAAGGCCATGCTGCGCACCTGGACGCGTCCTCCCCCTACACCAAACCTTTATCTTCCTCGTCGCGGCATGCCACGCATCCGTTCGCATCGCCGAACACGGCCCCGAGCCATACTCCGATGGGCCTGCTCTCTCCGCCCCAAGCGGCGGCGCAGACCCCGACGCTTGCGCACCATGCCGCTTCCGGCGCGGTGCATGGCGCGACCTACCCCGCCTATCCGGCCTACCCGGCGCCCGCTTCTCAGACGCGTGGTCACTACCCGTTCCCGCATGCTGCGCCCTCGCATCCGCACCACCACCTCGCGCAGCACCACCAGCACCACGCCCATCCCGGTGCGCATCCGTATGCACACCCAGGCAGCTACCCGGCTCACGCGCAGCATGCCGCAGGACACGGATATGCTTACCCGTCGCACGCGAGTTACTCGCCCTCGTCGCCGTCGACGCATGCCGCCGCCGCGCCGCACTCATACCCGCACCCGCACGGCGCGTACAACGAACCGACGCCCATGGGTTCGCCACGTCATGCGCCGTCCAGCGCTTTTGCCCACGGACCGTCCGGCTCACAGTCACAGTCGCAGTCGCCGCCGCAGCCCGCCACGGCATCGGGATCGGTCCCGCTCTCGGTGGCAGTGTCGGCACCCGCGAGCCTGCCGGCGTCGTCGTCGGCATCGTGTGCGCCCACCTCGGCGGCCCCGAATGCCTCAGGTGCCTACGCAACGGGGATGGTGACCCCTGCGAGTGGCTCGACGCCTACGCTGTCGCGCAATGGCCGCAGTCGCCGCGCGTCGAATGCCAACGCCGACGCCACGACCGAGTCATGGGACCACGCGACGGGCACCAGCACAGCCTCGCCGCACATTGCGCACGCCGCACACGCGAGCGCCGCCACGAGCCGCGCCCCGTCGCCGACCGGCACCGCCTACGCCGCCGCGTCTAGGAGCCCACGCCCCCAGCTCACCTCGGCTCCGGGATACCACCGCCCGAGCGGCGCGCCCGTGGCGTCGGCGTCGTCCTTGAGCTCCCACCGGCATCACCCGTACGCGTCGCCGTCGACGGCAGCGGCGATCCCATCGGCTTCCCCGCCGCCGCTGCACGTGGGGACGCCGACGGGCGCCCAGGCTGCTGCACACAGCAGCACGGCCGCCCATGCTGCCGCGCTGGCCGCTGCCGCTGCGGCTGCCGCCGCCCAGCAGCCGCCGCCGCCGCCGCCGACGACGACGACGACGACGACGACGACGACGACGACGACGACTTCGGGACCGCCGCGGCACAGCGCGAGCGCACGTGCCGCGACCGCACCCAGCTCGCGGCGCTCCTCGGTCGCCGCGTCCGGCCAGCTGCCGCTGGTGCTGTTTGAAGGGATGAGTCTCCACTCGACCGTGTCGTCCCGGTCCGTCAGCCCGAGCCGACACGGGCCGTCCTCGGCGATGGTGGCCCACACCAACACGGGGACCGGCGCCGGTGCGGCTTCGGGCCGCTTGTCGACGCGCCCGCGTCGCAACAGCTTGACGAGTCCGATGCTGGCGAGCGCAGACGCGTGCAAAGCGAGTCCTCAGCTTCCGAGCGTCCGCAGTCTCCTCGCCGATGTCGTGCCGTACCGCGGTCCTCCGACGCCGGCGTCGCCGAGTCTGTTCTTTGCGAGCCATCCACCGTATGCGGGCAGCGATCCCGCTTCCGCATGCCCGACGGCCTCGACGCCCACCGTGATGCCAGCCGCCCCGCCACCGCCGTCGTCGGCGTCGGCCCGCCACCCGTTGTATGCGCAGGCGCATCACCACGGCGAGGGCCCCCCCGGCACGGCCACCGCGGCCAGCGGCCTGCCTCGTGTTCCCGAAGAGTTGGGCGCCTACGATGCGCCCTACTACGAATACGACCGCTCGGCCGCAGGCGGCCATTTGCACGCCGCGACCAACTACCCGTCGGTCATGAGCACGCCCTCGCTCGCGAGTGCCTCTGTTGCTGGGTCTTCGTCGGGATCCGGCAGCGCCGGCGCCCTCTACAGCCAGGACAGCGAGATGGCGCTCGACCCGCATACCGCGGGCGGCTATGAGGCCAAGACGGCGTCACACCTGTCGCCGTCGCTGCGGCCCTACCCCCCGCACGCGCACCCGGTGCCGCAGCCCCAGTCGCAGCAGCAGTCCCACGGCTATGCGGGCGGCACCGGCGCGCATCAGGCCGATTCGCGATTGCGCCTTGACGACGATGTGGATGCCGCAGCGATGCTCATGTCAATCCATGTACATCCCTAGACAGGGTTTTCGCGGTGTCTTCCAACCCTCTTCCCTCTTTTCCCTCTTGTATGCACTCCGCCAACCCCTTTGATTTTTGTGATTATTGTGTTTCTTTTGTTGTTGAACCGTCGCTGCCGATCACCTCGCTCCCGACACCTTCCCAGACAATCGATGGGTCTGTTTGTTTTCTTTTTGGTTGTGTGCCTCTATATTAACGATCGGCTTGATCGGTTATTGACGACGCCGTGGTTCGAGGGCTTGACAAGATGTCGTATTGAGAACGAACAAAGAAGCAGAGTGAGACAAAGAAAGACGCAGGGGACATCGAGCAGCTACCACCGCCGCGAGCACCGCCATCTCGGTGCCGGCTATGAAGCCGGGTGATGAGCAAGAGGACCACCGATCAACGCGGCTCGTTCCGTTAGCGGCACGACCACAGGCGAGCCCGTGATTACATCTTCTGCAAGGGCACCCAGTCCGCCCGCGGGCTCGTCGTCCCGCTCGACCGCGTCGCGGGGCCCGTCTTGCCCACGCTCGCCATGAGGTTGACGACCGTGTGGCGCGTGACGGCCGTCGGCGGCGCGCGCAGAACGCCCGCGGCCGCGCCCAGTGTCGTCGGCGGCGCCAGCGTCGGCGGCGCGGCCGTCGGGACCGCCGTATCGGCGGTGATAAAGAACGAGGCCGTCTGGATCGAGACGCGCGGAATCGGCGACCCGTGCGCGCGGTCGGACGCTGCCGTCGTCGTCGTCGTCGTCGACGTGGCCGGAGACGCCGCCGCCGCGGACGGACTCGACTCGACGAGCGAAGCCGCGCTGGCGCCGCGGATGTCGCGGGCGGAGGAGGCGGTCGAGGCGGGCGCGGAGCCGGCCACGGAGGCGACGGCTGAGCGCGTCAGCCGCGAGGCGCGGCGCATAAGGCCATCCCAGGACCGCGCGGACGACGGGCGCGCCGGCGTGGCGGCCGGCGGCGGCGGCGGCGACGGGGTCGCGGTCGCGCCGGGCGAGGCGAGCGCCGGACCCATAGCGAAGACGACGTGGGCGGGCGCCAGGGACGCGAGACTGGCAGCGTGCGCGGCGGCGTGGTTGACGACGCGCACGCGGCGCTGGACCGTCGACGGACGCGAAGGCGACGGCGACAGCGAGAGCAGCGGCGAGGGCGCGCCGAGCACGAGCGGCGACGGGCAGTGCGTGCGCGGCAGCGGCGACAGGATCTTGGCGCTGGGGCTGGCGTCGCGCGCCATGGCGGCTGCCTGAGCGGCGGCGGGCTCCGCCAGCGTCGCCGTGGGCGCGTCTTCGGCCCACGCGACGGTGTTGTCGATAATGCTCTGCTCCGCGGGGTGGATCACCGACCCGAGGAAGCCGAGGCTGGGCGTGTTGAGCCAGGCGTGGTGGGTGCTGCTGGCACCCGCAACAGCGCCGTCGGCACCCAGCACGTCAGGGTCGCCGCGGTCGTCGAAGCGGTCGATGCCGGTATCGGTCGTGTCGAGGGCCCACGAGAGGCTGGACTCGAGCGTCGGCGTCGCGCCGCTGTCGGGGAGCGACGAACCCGCCGTCGTCCCCGATGCGCCGGTGATGTTGGAGCCGTCCGAGGAGTCCAGCGACGTGCGCGGCAGGTACGGCGTCTGCCAGAACGCGGCGCTGCCCGCGTGATGATGCGCGTCGGGCTCGGCCGACGGGATGACCGGCGCCGCCGTCAGCGCCGCGGACGCCGCTGCGCCGGCGGGCGGGCTCAGGTGGCGACGCGCATAGTGCGCCGTCGCCGCCATCGCCGTCGCGATCTCGGTATCCACGCGGCGCAGCATCGCCTCGAGCCCCTGGGGGCCCGACGCCACCTCGCCGCACGGCGCGGGCGAAGCGCCCGGCGACGGCGAGCGGGCCGACGCGGCTTCGAGCGACAGCGCCGCCGCCATGCCCGTCAGGAGCGACTCCGCGGCGTCCGGTTCGGCATCAGTCTCGGCCCCACGCGCCGGCGCGTCGTCGTCCTCGTCCTCCGGATTCAGCGGGTGGTCGAGCGCGGCCGTGGCCTCGCTGACCTCAGCGACCCAGCCGCTGACCCAGGGTGCGTTGGCGGCGCCGCGGTGGTGGTCGCGGTCGCGGGTGGCTTCGCAGCCCGTGAGCCCAAGGGTGCCCATCAATGCCTCCGGATAGCGTCCGACGGCGGCGGCGGCGGCGGCCGCGCCGAGCGCCGTGCCGTGCACGTCGTCCTCGATGTGGTCGTAGCCGCACTTGCGGCCATGGCCGTGGTGGTGGTGCGCGACGCAGTGCCGCCGGATCGCCTCGCGGCGCTGCTCGGCGAACGCGGGGGCGTCCGGGTTGACGGGCACGGTGATGTGGCGGCGCAGGAACAGCGCGTCCTCGGTCCACAGCGCGTTATAGCGGCGCAGCACGGCGATGGGCACGGCGTACGTGATCGCCAGCGACGCGAGCGTCTCGTTGGGCCGCAGCGTGTGCTGCAGCGTGCCGTGCGGCGCGTCCTCAAGCGCGCCGCTCGTGGCCGCCGACGACGCTGACGACGCCGAGGTCGGGCCGCCGTACGCGAGCAACGACCCGCCGAATGCATGCTTGGCGGGCTGCGCGGTGGCGCCGGCGGCCGAGATGGGGCTCAGGGCGTGGCGCACCGGAGCCGCCGCCGGCGCGCGCTCGGGGGTGTGGACGGCGCGGCCTGCCGCGGACGCCGGGGGTATCCTGAGAGGGGTAGTGGTGCCCGGGCCAGCGCGGGCGCGTGGCGAGACGTGGCAGAGGGCGGCCTTGGCCGGGTTAGCGGCGTCGGCAGCGCGGATCCCGGCCTTTCCGGCATAGCCGAGCCGGGCGGCGTCGGCGGTCAGGCCGGTCGGATACTGCGGAAACGACATGGCCGCCATACTGCTCGGAGCAAGCGACAGGGAGGCTTGCCGATGGGTCGGAGGCGCCTGGGAGCGCGGGGACGGGGGAAGCAATCACACCGGTGCTTCACAGGCCGAGGGTGCGGTCTGGGACGCCGAAGACGGGCCCAGCTTCAGGGTCGCGCACGTCGAGTCTACAACGGAGCGATGCTCGTCGCAGCGACAGCGGTATGAGATCCCGTCTGGGAGAACGAATGCAATATGAGGAACAGTCGCGCAACGAAAGAAACACCTCGAAAGCGAGAAGAGACGCCGATGAGCGAGCGCTGGCGCCACAGTCGAGCGGAGCACTGCGGCGACGAGAGGGCGACGAGGGGTGCAGGAATCCCGGAGTAGCGGCAGGCTGTCGGGGACGCAGCTGCGTGGTCAGCGGCGGTTCGTGAGCAGTCAGATGCCGTGAGAATCTAAGCCACAGCTGCCGATCAGGCCCTCAGCGGCCGGTGGCGTAATTGCTTGGCACCGCAGAGCAGCAGCGCGCGAGGAAAATGAAGAAGCAAATATGCCGCGAAATACGCAGCGAAGACGCACGGCCGACAGGCCAATTAAGACGGCACGCGAAATTGCTAGAAGAACGGCGCCTGTGCTGAAACGGCGACAATGGCGCTTGGGCGATCACGGCGCGGATGATGGGTCGGCACGAAGACGGGGAGTGATCGGCACAGGCACTGCGCGGTCACGAGGGCCCTGAAGCAGTTTCACAGTCGGTCGCAACGTTCACGATATCCGAAGTTGCCACGTGGAAAAAATCGGAGCTGAACGGCGGAAGTTCGAGAACGCCGACCGTATAATCGAGCCCGCCGGTTTTGCTCGTCCGCGCCGGCGCTGCAAGGTCTATGAGGCTATGCGGCACGCAACTGCTCGTTACAGAAGAGGCCTTCAGCGCGTCTCGCGTGAAGGAGAACAGGTGACGCAATCGCGACTCACAGATCGGCCAGTATGAGATGGATCGCCGGGAGAAATCTGAACGGTCTCCCAGAGAAGAAAACAGGGCTGCCAATCACACTGAAACGAGTCGATCGGGCCGGCGGCGTTAGGGACTTGACGGGGGCGCGGCGGTCGGAGTTCGAGCGGAGCTCGGATGCGGATGCGGATGCGAATGCGGGGGCCCAGGGCCAACGGTGAAAAAATAAAATAAGAAGGATAGCGGAGCGACCACCCAAACAAGCGTCTGACCAGCAGGCGATGATAAGGCGATGTGCGATCTCTCGTGACGACCGGGCGACGATGCGTGGACACGGAAAGGCGCGACGACGATATAGTCAAGAAAAAGGACCGAGGGGTGAATCGCGGACAATCGAGCCTCACGAGGACGGCGCAGAGACAGAGGAATCGGCGATGCGAGACGGCGAGGTCGATGCTCTCCGAGAGGCGGCGTTAATCACAGTGCGCGGGCATCCACAAACAAACACAATTGGCGTGGGCGAAACGCGGCGGTCGTGGCAGCAGATATACAGAGACACGACGATGGATCCGAAGAGGTCGCTGGCAAACAGGGGCGGAGCCTTCTTCTCCCGTGATACCCGTGATACCCTGGTATTCAGCGCGACGGATCGTTCGATTTATCCACGGCCGATGCACGCATGCATGCGTGCCCATCCCGACCTCCCGGCGCCATAGAAATGGACGGCCTTTATGAGGCCTGTGGTCTCCTCGGATCCACGTCGATTCCGATGCCGTTCTCAACGTGCGAGCAGCCTGAGGCCGCCTGGCGTCGTCTGCGCATCAAGCCTGAGACCATGCCGACGCGCTGAGCCGGGCGGTGGGAGTTCCATGTGTGTCCTGACCAGCCTGAGCGGCCGCGTTTCCGGGCGCTGCTGTGCCATCGCGGCCGCCGGTCAACCGGGCCACGCGCCGGGGGGGCTCTTACGCGGGGGGACGGGTCCACTGCGCAGCGGGTCCGCCCGCCCGAGGCGCACGGAGCGGCCATCATAGCCGGCCGAGCCAAGCGCGACGTCGCCTTGGCTTGTTGCCTCCGCATCGTGCCGGAGTTCCCCGCCGCTCGGCGTTTCAGTCGGCTGCGTCGTCGACGTCGCCGTCCCGTGGACCTATCGGACCTGTTGGACCCGTCGGACTCGGGTCAGGGCGGTCGGGACTCCAATCGCCATACTGGGGTTTCCCGCGCAGGCGTCACCCCCGCGACGCCGATGGGCCGCCGCCCCTCAGAATTATCGTGAGACGAGGCGCATGCGTGAGCGCATGCGTATGCTGCCCCGCCGGCCCGGTGGCCTGCATCCCCCCATCCTATCGCCTTCGGCTGGAGCCATCGGCGCGAGCGGGCGGGCGTTCTGGTCCACGGGGTCAACCATGCTGCAACCGCAGTCGCCAACGGCGCTCAGGACCCTGCTCCACTGGTCCTTGCGGCCACACTTCGGTGACCCTGGCCCGGCGGCTGGGCCGCGACGACTTTGCGCGCGGCATGGACGGCAGGCGAGCCAAGACGGGCGTGCGCGCGGACGGCAGCGCTGCTTTTGCCTTCTTTGTCTCGCTGGGCCGGCAGGACATACACGGCTCCACTTCGCACTATGGCACATTTGTCCGACCCCAAACGCCACCATGCGGCCACCGCGAGCCCAGCTCGAACGCTGAGCAGCGCCGATAGGCTCGCGCTCGCGGTGCACTTGCCCGCCAAGCCACGAAAATTTTGGTCAGTGGCCATCGCTTCACGATCCGATGCAAAAACAAAAGAAAAAAACGCAATAGCAATTTTTGGGAACAAGTATCGAAAGCAAAAAAAGACGGCCTTCTCGTGCTGGGCCCGTCTCACCCGTGATCATGGCTTATCGGTCGGAAGGGAAAGGGGGATGGCGCGCGCGTGCCGATGTGCGTGCGGCAGGTGAACCGGTAAGCACGGACGGCCTAGTGGCAGAGGACGGCACGCGGGTGAACCCCTCCCAACATGGCGTTCTGAGACGCGATGGCGCGATCGCCACCTAATCGCCGTGGCTCTGCAGCTCTTAGTCCGCACCCCCTCGGCGTTGATAAGACCAAGCCATAGGCTCGTGCCACGACGGATCGGGAGGCTTCATCGTTCGCCAGCGGCGCGGGGAGTCCTGCACCATGGAAAGCTGGAAAAGGCAAACCTACGGGCAAACGGACATCAGGATGAACAGTGATCCAGATGCTGAATCAGCCGTTCGTTCTTGGTTGGCATTGAGTATTGCTCAGTCCGGCGAGACGCGTGTCAGCGGGAGCGCCGCGCACATGGGTCTCGAGGCATAGATGTGAACCCGTCACGGCTCGCGTTGACGGCCCAGACGCCGCGGCGGAGGTATACCGTCCATGAAACGGCGCATGGGCCAGATAGACGCGCGCAAGGACACGAAAGGTTAGCGCGACGTACCGAAGCGACGCCCACCTTCCTTTTTGGCCGAGAAGGCGGGAGGGGGCCTTGTGATTATTTTTCTTTTCTTTTCGATGGCGCTCTGGCGCGTCGGATTGCTCAGCACGCCGAGGGCTGGCGTCCCATCCAAAGCTTTTCCCCTGGGGGCTCACGCGTTCGGCATCTGGTTGCAGGCGGCCTGCTGCCGATGCACATGCCCCATGCGCCCGCATCTGCCCGACAGAGTCGATCACATCTGCGCGAGTTAGCACGCGCATCAGCGAAAGCCGACCCTCGCTGGGGGAGAAGGAGAGCCCGCGTTTGGGTTCCACCCAAACGACGCCATTCGAAAGGTTCCCGCCGGCCGGGCGCGCACGGTTATCGCAGCAGCGGCCGCGATGGATGCGTGCCCGACCATCGGGATCCGCGTCATATCGCACTTGGCGACGCGCTGCGGCGAGGCTGAGGGCCTGCAGGCGGCCGGCCGGCATGTCGGCATCAGCGAGTCATAGGAGACGACGAGACGGGACCACCCTCGGCATGCACGAGGCATCCACGACTCTTTGTGTCGCCCTCGGTGACCCGATTTGCAGGCCATCGGCCTGCAGGCGCAAAGGCCTCGCGCGATGGCTTTGGTGAACGATGCAATGCTGGCTATGTTGACGAAAGTGGGGCATCCCATGATAAGACGGCGCGCCCCGATCGCATGCGTCTCTTGCTCCTCCGCGGCCAGCGGGTCGCGGGAGGAGCGGGGCCGCGCATGACCCAGCTCGGAACGCTGCCACGTGATCGTCAGCGGACCCAGCGCGCTGATATGCACCCCGGTTCAAGCATCGATGCCCGAGAACTCCCCATCGCTGGTCATCCCCGTGGGCCGCGCTTCACGGCCATCGCGAGCGGCCGCAGCAGCAGCAAGCAACAGACGGCAGGCGGCATGTCTCCACGGGTCCAAGAATCCACGGGGGCAGCTGCACGGACAGGGGGAGCAATAGCCGGGCGCCCCCTGCGGTGCCTTGTCACCCCCATGACGCCGTCGCCGCCGTCGACCGCCAGATCGCAGACTGATTGGCGCTAAGCTCGGAGATCGTGGAGGGTGCTGAATCACGCGCGAACCCATACTCAAAAAGCATGCTTCCATCGTTTTTCTTTTTAGAGACGCGTCAGAGACCACGGGTCATGCATGAGAAGTGATCAAACGCGTCAGCATCTGGCCGTGGCATGGGTCATATGACCTGCTGGCCCACGGCGGCGGCGGCGCAGGCGACGTTAACGGTGGGAAATCGTATGGCGGATGCTCAGGGTCTCCTGGCCGTGGTCGGAGACGCGCAACATCTGCATGCAGCCACGCGCGCTGTAAAGCGCGTAGGTATGCGAAGCACCACCGAGACGGCAGCGAAGATACATGTAAGCGCCAGAATATCCTTTGTATACTTTGTATCGCTCAAATGGCCGCGATCTCTGACGGACAACTGCGCTCGAGAACTACGCGACGCGTAAACTCCTGATCAGATCTGATCCTACTTCCAGCACGCATTGTTTCGGCCATCGAATACCATGTAGACTATCACCAATAAACGATCCATGAGTGTGAGGACATCGGGGGCGTCGCCCTTCTGTCACGATCGCGAGAGGACCATTCTTGATTCTTTTGGGGCGGGCGCGACCGCCCGTGCGAGATCGGCTGGACCACCGCCACGTTCATGGCGGGGCCAGAGTGGGGCCAGAAATCGTCGCTCCCGACGCTCAGACGGCCCCACCGGAAAGTCGCCGCAACATCACAACAAACGGATCTAGAGCGTCCGTCACACAGCGCGTTCGCTCTCTATACCATGGCAACCGCCGACGCCGCGCGCAACCGATCGATGGACGCGATCGCCGTGGGCCCTCCGCAAGGGTATGGTGTCATCCGCTCATGCAAGATGATGACGATTTGGCCTCTCTGTATAGAAGCAGCCCTTCATCCTAACTAATTTCGTTGACGCCCGTCCATACCTCTCCGTTATCGTCTTTGCGGCATCTGTCAGATCCGATCGGCGTCACCCAGGCTGGTCCTGATTGTTTCAGCTCATCTTCTCAGGTGACACGACCCGATCTGCTTCACGCTGCGCAGCGTGAGGCACGACGCGGCTGCCACCATGACACTGCCGGACTGCATCCTGGCCGCGCCGAGCGCCGTGCCCAGTCTGCCCGACTCTGACTTTGTCGATATCTTGCATGGCAACGATGTGCAGATCACGCTCTACCAAGTACGTTCGGTCCCTTTTTCATATCCCCCCAGTGATGGCGGTCAGCTTCGAAGAGCACGAGAAAAGTCTCGGATGACTAGGAGAAAGCCTCGCTTCACAGAGGAAGTGATTCGGAACTCACTAAATCTTGGATGATGCCATCATTCTTCGCTCGCATGATTGGTCCTTTTTATGTGATGATAGACATCGATTATGCAGCTGACGCGTGCCATTGATCAGCTATCGTCGACGAGCCTGGTGGCGTACGCGGTGCTGAAAGATGTGCGTGACGAAGCCGAGAAGATCCGTGCGCGCATCGAAGCGACCGGCGCCCGGATCGCAGCCTTACGTGAAAAGGCGGAGACCGTCTCCCAGCACGTCACCGCCCGCGTGGCCGCCCACAACAGCGACCCGGACTCTGCCCACAAGATGCTCGGCGGCGCTTTCATCGAGTACCGCACGCCCATGCCGCTGTCGCAGTCGCTCTTCACGCCCGGAACGGAGGCCCCCATGCTGCGCGCCATCTACCAGCAGTGCCACCCGGCGCCGGCGCTCGATGTCTTTGACGGGCTGCGCACGGACGGCGTTCAGCACAGTATGGCCTTCTTCTCGAGTCCGCGCTTCTTTACGGACGAGTGGACCGGCGTCATGCGCCGCCAGGACGAGGCGCGCCGCGCCAAGAAGCGGCTGCGCAAAGAGCAGCGCGCGGCCGCCAAGCGCGCCGCGGGGCTCGCCGCCGCCGGCACCGACGCCTCCGGCGCCGCCGGCGTCGACCACGACGGCGCCGACGCCGCCCTCGCCGTCAAGCGCTACAACTCCGAGGGCGAGGTCGTCGCCACCACGCGCCGCGCCGGATCGTTCAAGCCCATGATGCGCCTCGCGGGCCTCGTGGAGGCCGAGCACCAAGCGTCTTACAACGGGACGGGATCACCGCGCGTCGGGCGGCCCGGATCGACCGGGTTTGTGCCGAAGGCGTCAGGGTTTGCGCGGGCGCCGTCACCCAAGGCAGTCGTACCGCCGCCGCCACCGCCGCCACCGCCGCCGCCGCCGCCGCCCATGATGGTGGATGCGGGCGGCGATGCCGCGGTCGCCGGGACGGGGGGCACGGCGACGCCGCGCGAGGACGGCGCGGGGCTCCCGCGGAACGTGATGGCGGACATTGCGCTCGGCAACATCAAACTCAAGCGCGTCGAGGCGCCCGCGCCGCGCAAGGTGGCCCACGAGACCAGCGAAGTCGCCGCAATCCTGATGCGCCGCGTCGCGATGGAGATGTCGGAAAGCGAAGACTCCGGCAGCAGCGACAGCGACTGGGATTAATCTGAAAATGATCATGCGCCCATTTGAATTTTCAGGAGCGACGCGATGCTCTGATGCAGGTGCTATCGATGTGCTGCCGCCCTTCTTCCGAACCCAGGCCCCAAATAATGATTCGGTGCCGGGGCGACTCCCAGGCATGTGTGGCGGGCATGTGTGGCCTGCAGCGGGGTCTGCCTCGTGGCAGCCTGCCGGCCGGAAGTGCCATCGAGTGCTGGTGCTGGTGCGCATGCTGGTGCGTGGCGGAGCCCACGCGTCAAGAAGGGGCAACTCGGCGGGCGGGGCAATCCATTGCGATCGCGCCTGCAAAACTAAAAAGCGGGTCCTCCTTCCCGTCACAGACGAGGTTCCCCGACCGCTCTGACGCCCTTCGGCGCACGTGCCGCCATGGCGCCATCTGCGACAGAACGATACGAGCAAACGTCGCAATTCAGATGTTCTCCTCAAGGTGAACGGCTACAGGGTCTAATCGAAACGAAGGGGTGCATAGGTGGAGTGTCGAATGCCGCGCAAGATGCCGACCATCGCTGGAACGCTGACACACTCATTGCCATAGAATATCACATCCTTTTTTTGCTGTCGATAACACGGACCCTGTCTCCTCGCACGTTGCTGTGTGCACTCCCTGATCCGCGTTTCTGATCGTTGGGGATGCCCCGTGCAATCCCTGCTATTACCGCGTGGTTTCTTTTGCCGCCCTTGTCACCGTGTGGCTGATCGCTACGCCGATCGCCTTGCGGCTCTACTGACGGGCGTACATCCTAGTCTCGACGTGGGGCTCGCATCACACGATGGCCGATGACGCGAAAGTCTCGCCGTTTCTGCCCCGATCAGGACCGGCAGCAGAGGCACTGGCTGTTGGGTCCGATCGGGCTATGCCCGGCATCGTGTTGTCAGTGCCGGCAACGCGCTCCACCGCGGATACCAGCGGCGATGACTTCTCGCTGGAGGAGGACTCGACGCGGTGGACGTCGCGCCATGTGCTCGTGCTCACGATCGCTTGCCTGGTCACATCCGGTAACTACTACTGCTACGACACGCCGTCCGCGCTCAATACCCTTTTGCAGACGCACTTGCAGGTGCCGTATGCTACGTGGCAATGGCAGCTCAATATGTTATACGCAGTATACTCGCTGCCCAACATCGTCCTGCCGCTCATCGGTGGCATCCTCGTCGACCGCGTCGGCCCGGCCCGCACGCTGATCGGATTCGCTCTGCTCATCGTCATCGGTCAGGGTCTCCTCGCCACGGGCATCCAGGCTCGTTTCTATAGCCTCATGCTGTTTGGCCGGTTTCTCTTTGGCCTCGGCGGCGAGACGCTCGAAGTGGCACAGTCCGTGGTCACGACCGCCTGGTTCGGGTCGCTGGGCGGGCTCGGATTCGCCCTGGGCTGCCACTTGGCCGCCGCGCGCATCGCCACAGGCCTCAATGACAACATATCGCCCTGGGTCGCCGCGGCGCCTGTGGACGTCGAGACGCAGCGCGCCTCGGGCATGTCGCCGCCGTGGGCACCGCCGTCGCCGCTGGCCACTACCCGCGATTCGTCCGGCACCGTCGAGCGACTCCGCGTCGCGCTCGGCGGCGTCACCGCCGCTGCCTGGGTCGGCTTCGGCGTCTGTGTGCTCAGCTTGGGTGCCGCGTTCTGGGTCGTCTATCTTGACCGACCCGCGAGTCGCCTGCAGGCCGGCATCCCGCTCTTGGACAGCGACGACCGCGCTCACGCCCACCGTTGTGCTGAGGACGAAGAAGCGAGCGCCTGCCACGCAGGCAGCGACGGAGAAGACGCAGACGGGTGCGAAAGCCGCCCGTTGCTCCCGTCGAGCCGGGCTAGCGAGACCATGTCCGAGGGCACGTCTGCGTCCTATGACGAGCCCGACGAGACCATCCACTTCGGGCAGCTCACGTCGTTCCCACTCACGTTCTGGATGCTGTGCGCGGCGTGCATCATGCTGTACGGCGCGGCCGTGCCTTTCTTCCATATCTGCACCGACTTTTTTCAGGAAAAGTACTATCCGGGGGATCCGCAGCAAGCCGGGTTCGTCATGTCGATCCCCGATGGGATCTCCGCGTTTGGCTCGCCGCTCTGCGGATTCTTTGTCGACCGTGTCGGCCGCCGCGGCTCACTCCTCATCACGGCGTCGCTGCTCATTTTTATCACGCACGGCCTGCTCGCCTTCACGCGCATGGCACCCATCTTCCCGATGGTCCTGCTCGGCGTCAGCTATTCCGTGTTTGCCGCCGCGCTGTGGCCATGCGTCCCGCTCCTTGTCGGTCGGCACCAGATCGCGACGGCCTACGGCCTCGTGACGGTCGCTCTCAACATGGCGCTCGCCGTGTTCCCCCTGATCGTTGCGCATCTCCGCAACGCTGCGCTTGCCCGTGCCGCCCTCCGCCCGGCTGTGGACACCTCGCTGGAAGATCCACTGTCCGATAGCGGATTCTTCTACGTGCAGCTTTTCTTTATGGCGTTGAGCGGTGGCGCCGTCATCGCCAGCGCCGTCCTGACCTGGCTCGACCGTCGCAACGGATGCAAACTAATGACTCGTGAAATGGTTTCGTCTTTCTCGCGGTCCGCGACGGCCTCTTCCGCCTCATCCTCCTCACTCGCATCACCCACATCGCCATCATCGCCATCATCGCCATCGATCACAGAGGCGCCCATCCGCCCGCCGCTGGGCACCATCATCGAGCCCACCTCGCCCCGGCGTCTCGTCACGTATGCGCCTGATGAGGCAGCGGTGCCCCTGCTGGCTGGGCGACCGCTCGGCCGCCGTCGGCGTTCAACAGGCAACGCGCTCACCCTCGGCCGCCCCGCCAAATACGGCGGCGTCACGGTTCGCGTGATGCGTGAAGGGCTCGCCATCCAATCGCCCGCGACGTGGGTCCACCACCACCACCACCACCACGCCGACGCCCACGGACCCCACCGCTCCGCCTCGCCGCCGCTGCCCCACGGCCACGCGGGGCCCGGGCGACCCGCCAGCGCCTCCCCGCAGCGCCACGGCACGTTTCTCAACCTGGCTTTCGGGCTCCCGCGCAGTACGACGCCCGGCGCCCCTGACCGTCACCCGGTCTTCCTCGGCGTACCGCACGGCGCCCAGAGCGGCCACGCGATGTCCCGGGGCCTTTCGCACTCAACAGGTTGCGGGACTGCGGGCGACGGCGTGCGACGGTCGAGTCCAGACCGGCGCAGGTCGCAGCAGCGCCATGGCGGCGGCCCGCCAACCCCGAACCCGCTGACGGCGAGCAGCGACGGCGAGTCGGCGCTGGTCGATGTCACGCTGGCGAGGCCGCGGCCCCTTCGTCCGTCCCATCAGCTGCCCTATCGCGCGCCGTCACCTCCGCTCGCTCCGTCGGGACTGGGGCCGTCATCGACGCGCCAAGGTTCGGGCGATGATATCACGGCGAACGCGCCACCATGAACCGTCGCGATTTTCTTATCGTTACTCATCGCGCTCCGTCGGACCTTTTTTTCTTTTTGGAAGTAGGCGTCCGCTTTCCGCTGGGCTTTTAAACAGTCGACTTGAATAAGCCGCATCCAGGTGATGGCGTGACGGTAGAGCATCACGATTGCCGTTATCTCTGGATTCATTCGCATAAAACACATTTTCACAGCGTCACCTCATGGCTATTGCGTCTTAAATAGTGGAGGAGCAGGAATCAATGATATGAAAATGACTATAACAGGTTGCTTCGCCCCGTCCTGATCGACGAGTTCCGAACGACTTTGGTGAATGCAGAAATGAACCTGGCCCCAAGCAAAGAGCGGAGCCGATGCCGAAGATGCCCTGGTCAGATGTTCGGCGTGGTGTGATTTCACCAATGACAGCAAGCTTGTGAACCGCAACCGTAACGAAACTCTGATCTGCCGACGCTGCCAGTCCTCGCCCGTCAGGCCTGCGGCGCTTTGTCGCATTCCGTGGCAAGACAGGATGTAGTGCGTGGTTGACCAAGCGCATGCGCTGCGAAACCGAACGCGGACTGCCTCTTTGGGAGCACCAAAGCGACTCCGTGTTGGGTTGTCTCTCACCGGACAGCCTCTAAATACATTATAAAAAATCGTGGGGCACAACAGGGCTTAGACGGTGGAAGCAGGCGGCGCCTTCGCCGCGAGTGGAACGGGCTTGTTGAAGCCCGGTATCAAGCTCAGCGACGCTTTCACGAATACGAATGCCAGCATCCGCTCTTTGGTCTGGGCGATGGCAATGCCCCGGACGATAGGCTGGCCCGCGTCGTCCTGGGCGGGCAGCTGCGCCTCACTCAGCTGCTCGGGCGTCGCTTCCGAGAACTGGCAGATCGCGACGACTTTGCGCACCGCAAGAAACCGCAGCATCGACTCGTACAGCGACTGCGATGGCTTCGCGCCCGCGGCCGCTCCCGCCGGCGTCGCCGCCGCCGGCGTCGGCGTGCTCTTGGCGGCGGCGGCGGCGTCGCCCGCCGCGAGTGCAATGACGGGCAACTTGTGGTTCTGCGCCAAGCCCAGCAAAGCGTCATGCGGTACCCGCAGCGCCGCCGTCATCACCCACTTGCGCGGCCACAGCGGCAGTCCGAGCACGTCCGTGCGGTTCGCCCACGGCTGCGGGATCAGGAAGGCGTCCAGCGCGCACTGCTGCTGGCTGACTTCCAGCTGGCCCGTCCACACCAGCTGCTTGCGCCGCGCCACGGTCGGGGTGCCCGCCGCTGCGGGCGTGGAAGCGGGAGTGCCCACGGACACCGCCGACGGCGTGCCCGCGGCGGCGACGGCGGCAGCGGCTGCGGTGGCCGAGACGGCGAGCGGCGCCGACGGCGTCCCTGCGGCTGCGGCGGTCGCCGCCACCGGCGTGGGCGCGACGGCGGCCAGCACGGCCGACGGCGTCGCGAGGCGTGCATCCGTCACGGTCGCCGCCGTCGTGGTCGCCGGCGCCGTCGCGCTCAAGGGCGCCGCCGTCGGCGGGTCGCTAGCCGACGGGGGCGCCGCGACGGCGCTGCCCGACGAAGCTGGCGACGGCGCGACCACAGCGGACGCGGGGGTGGGCGTGGCCGTCGATGCCGGGGCGGGCGTCAGCGCGGTGGGGCCCGCGGTGCCGGCCGCGGCGCCCGGCTCGGGCTCGAGCTTGGGTCGCTTGATGATCGGCGAGTCGCCGTGAGGGAGCAACGACGCATCACTCATCGGCCCAGCCGCCGGAAGATCGACCGGAAGACGCTTCATCGGAGCCACGGCCGTGGCGTCCGCCGACGGCGGCGCCGGCGCCGCGCCGGTGGTGGCGGGGAGAGCAGCCGGCGCCGCGTCCAGCGCGTCCGCGGTCGGCAGCGCGTCGGCCATGATCGCTTCTTTTTTCGTGGCGTCGTCGCCGTCGTCGTCATCGACGGGCTCCTGCCGCGGCGGCCACGGCATCGTGCTCGTGAGCTCCAGCTGCTGCCGCACGGCGGGCGTCAGCACGCGGTCGTCGATGTCCGCGAGCGCTGGCGGCACCACGATGCGCAGCCGCAGGCGGTCTTTGGCCCATGGCCCGACGAGTGACTCGAGCGTCATCGCGAGCGGGGACGGTGCCGCCGACGTCCCCAGCACCGGAAGCGGGAGCGACGCCGTCGGATAGGCCGGCGTGGCCGGCAGCAGAAACACCTGCGTGGTAAACGCGGCTGTCCCAGAGGCGGTCTCGGCAGCGGGGGGTGCAGCAGCATCCCCCAGAGGCCGGCGGCGGTGCATGACGGCGGCGGCACGGCGCAGGGTATGCCGACGCTGCATGGCGAACGCATGCGCGGCGCGGACGGCGTCGATGGCCGTATTGCGGAGGACGTCCTGACGGAAGTGGAGCGTCTGGAAGTGGCGTCGCAGGATGGCGACATGGCGGGTCCAGGGAAAAGTGCGGATCGGCGGCTGCGCGCCGGCATGGTAGGTGACGAGAGCCAGCTCGTAAGGCGGGGGCTGAAGGGCCTCAGCCGCGCCAGCGCCAGCGCCGGCAGCAGCCGTGGAGAGTCGCGCGCTACCGGGCCGCGACGCGGCAGCGGCGGGCGGGGGGAGGAGCGGCAGGATGTGGGACATGGCGCTATCGAAGGCGAGATCGGCGTGACTGGCCATCTTCTGCGCGGTATCAACGACCAGCATGATCTGCAACATGGGTGGCGATGCCACGCGTGGCGGTGGCGGTGGCGGTGGCGGCGGGGCGGCTATGCCGGAATGGGACGGCGTCGCTCCCGAATTTGGTTCCACCATCATGGCCGCAACTTGATACGAAGACGGAGGCAGGGGCAGAAACAGGGACAGAGATGGCGCCGTCCTGACGTTGTGAGCGCCAGGCGTACTCGCGCGTGGTCACGCGTCAGGGTTGGCCGAAGATGCCCAACCAGGCCCGGTCGATGGAAAGTATGAAACGGCGCACAGCAGTCGCACGAGGTCTCAGCAGTCAAGGCAATGCGCGCATCGGCGACGGTTCTCCCGCTCGCATCACGTCGACTGCGCGGCTTCGTGGGAGGAACATGTCGCTGCCGCGGGGACCGTGGCCGAACTCGTGGGGCCCCCAGGACGCGTGCCTCCCTATCGCGCATCTCGGGCCGGACCCGCAGCGACTCCCACCCGACGGCTGAGCGGCGGTCTCGATGGCCTTCTACAGCCCGAGACGGACGGAGACGACGCCGACGCGATGGCGGACGCCCGGACGCCCTCAGGGCGACGAGGATTCCCTGGTTCATACGGCCGTCGCCGAAGGCACCCGCACGCGTCGCTGTCGCTGCCATGCGCGCCGCCCGCCGCCGCCGGGTAGCATGGCCGCCGCCGGAAGGGGGGTGCGGGGCAGGGCGGCCACGGCGGCCAGCTCCGTCCAAGCGCCTCGGCCCCCGGCTAGCCGCCGCCGCCGCGGTCGCCCCGTCGAGGACCCGGGCACGCGCCGCGCGGCGACGGCCCCGACCGCCACGCATGACACATGCCCATGATGATCCGCGTCTGCCTGAGCGTTCGCGACGACGCGACGACGACGGCGCCGGCGACCGCCGGAGCTCGCCGACGCGGCCGCTGAGGAGCGACTGCGAGCGCGGTCGCGGTCGCGCGGCGAACGGCGGGCGGCGCCAGGAGCCGCGCCATGCTGCGCCTCTGCTCACGCCGCGCGCGCCGTCGCAGCGCGGACATCTCACCGACGGCGGCGTATGGCTTGGATCAGCCGCGCGTGTCGGTCTCCTCTCGAGACGGCGATGCGACCGGCGCGGCGCCGGTCCGGCCAGGCGCGGCACGCGGCGCGCATGGCTTCGAATGCGACATGGTTGCCTTCCTTCCTGGCTTCCTTTCTTTCTGTTGTCGCTTTTCGGTATTTGTGTGTGGCGTGCTCACGAACATGGCCCGAAGGGGTCTCGGAAGAAGGCGACCTCATGCGCTTCTGAGACGGCGCCGCTGGTAGACCTCGTGCACGTCACCTTGGAACACCCGAGGGCGCCACGGTTGCATGTCTGCATCGCATGCCTGCAAGGAGGCCACGATCCATGGCCTCATCCTCTCGGCTGGCGACCGCGACGCCTCGTTGCCGTGGGGGCTTTGCATCGCAACGAGCGCGAGGGGCGCTCGTCAACCTCGAAAATCCCCCTCCAACCGCAACCGACGGGACTCCATCACAAGCCATGCGGATGAGGACAGCACGCGTCACTCGTTGGTCGATGGGGCGCGAGGGCTGTGATGGCTTCAGCGGCCTATTCAGAAGAAGGCCTCTTCAGAAGAGTCACGCTTCGTCGACGGTGATGACGCACCGCTCATGAAGCCCCTACCACGTGGTGGATGCCCGACCGACCCAGGCGGTGATGGGAGAGATCGCCCGCGACGGTCGCATGCGGTGCGATGATGGATCGTTCTCGCGTTGATGGGTGATGATGTTTGCCTGCGCGCGCTCCTGCAGCCTCGTCGGATCGAAGGGCCATGGCCCCCTCTCGGAGAGCACGGCGTGTCGGGAGGCGGATGCAGCGCAGCGGGCGAGGCGGGGAGGGCGCGCGGTCACGCGGCCAACGGAGCCGATCGCCGCTGCCACGCGAAGTGCCCTTCCGCCGACAAGTCCTGATGCAGGCTCGCGGATAGGGGCGCATCGATCGTTGTCTCCGGTTTCACCCCGCTCCGCCATTACGCGTGGGCCCCCCGCGGCCATCGGTTGCGGGGGCTCGGGCCGCGCCGATCCTCGCCGAGCCCCGCCCGCCGGCCCATACGTCCGGCTGATCAGCGGCCCGGCGCGCCACCGACTCGTGCGTCCCATTCACCTGGCGAGCCTGCAGGCCGATGAAGACCCATGCCTTCGCGGCACTCAGGGCCGCCGCGCGCGAGGCGTTTTCATTATGTTTGTCGTCAGAGGCGAAAACGCCAGCGGCGAGACGCCAGCGGCGAGACGCCAACAACGGGAGGCGAGGACGCTGCCCAACGCAGGACGCAGGACCGCCGTCGTATGGCGTCCTCCCCCCTCACCGTCCCATCCGCCGCAGACAGCGGGGGAACGCCGCGTCTGGACGCTTCGGTGGCCTCGGGTGGTGAGAGGCATGATCCAGCGTCGGCAAAACGAGGCGGCGGCCACAGGCGACGGCATCCAGGGGCGGCATGCACGACCTCCCGCCCGACCCCTCCGATCTGCCTGATCCGCCCTCAGGCCCGTCCATGCAAGCCGCCCTGATCCGAGCCTATTGAAGCCTCCACGATTTTCCCTGCGGCCTTCATTTGGAGCCCTCATCAAAGCCTCGTTGCAGGCTCGCCATCGTTGATGCCGCATGCCGGATCGCCTTCCTGGCGGGGCCACCACGTGATTCCGGCCGTATCACGCCGCTGAGGGCCAAGACAGCGGGAATCCCACCACAGGCTCGACCACGCAAACATCCGCCGACAGAGACATCCGCCTGCAGAGACATCCGCTGGCAGAGACATCCTTCCCCAAGACATTCCGCGCCCACACTGGCTCCCGCCACCACACGTTAGAGCCTACGGCGGACTCCCTTTTCGCGAGGAAAGACGCCGTCGCTGTCGTTTTCATGAGATAACGGGTGCACCGGCCAGTACGGAGGCCACCCAGCAACTGCTGTCGGCGTCCCATCACAACGTCCCCTCATCGGAAGGACTCATGAGAAGAGCATTCCTCCGGAGTTCCTGCTTGACTCATGTGCTGACTGCACCGTTTTGCCGATCCTTATCTTTCTCTTTTTCTTCGACCCACACCTACAGAGAAGGCTACACATCGCTGATCGTTGGACAAGGGTGGCTCCTCAACACGTGCGATCACCACCCCTGTCATTGCTGTCCGCTCCTTCGCTCGATCCGTGAACATGTGGGGAATATCATCGTGGTACTGCTGATCTTCCACATGTGTGCTCGGCTGTGCCCACCTGAGAGACCCTGACCTGCTCTTCTTCAATCCTCGCCTTGGGCAGCCTTCTCACAATGCGTGGCGATCTCCATAATCCGTTCGGCTCTACGAATCCCCACTCGATTCCCAATCTCAGTACAAGTCACGCAGCCGCCGACGCCCAGGCCCATTTCTTAGATGCTGATCCGACACCCAGCACGTTCCTTAAATCTTCGCTAAAGAAAGCAACCTCTTCATTCAGCAGCAGCACCACGGCCACGGCGACAGCCACCGGTCAGCACGAGTCCAAATTCGCGGGATCGCGCTTCGTCCCACGGCGCTTGCCCTTTTCTAAGCAGTCCAGCGCCAGCTCGCCGCTTGGCTCGAGCGTCGCCAGCAACCGCCACATCGACGTTGTCCCAGCCTCGTCCCTCGCCGCCGCAGCCTCCAGCCGCCACGACAGCGCGTCCCAGCATACCTTTATCACACCGTCGTCTAGTGTCCAGAACAGCCTAAACCGACCAGGGTTTGAAGCGACCGTGACCGCTGCTGCATCGCAATCCACCGCGGATCTAGCCCCGGGAAGCTTGGTTGTCGAGACGATGATCGGCGCATCGACGGGACCCCTGTTCGGGGGCACGACCGCGGCTCCGGGCACCTCGCGCCATGCGTCCCCTGCTGGGCACACCCCCAACGAGGCCAGCGGGCCCCGTCCGCCCACGCGCCACCCCTACGACGACGTCTTGCTGAACTCGTCCATTTCGTCCTCGAGCAACGCACTTTCAGGCGTGAAGTCGGGGTTCTCGCGGACACTCCAGAAACACATGCCCGGCTCAGCCTCAGCGCACAACATCCACCGCTTTGGCGGCTTCAACAATGCGCCGCAGACGCCCAACGCCAGCCGTCTAGCGTCGCAGCGCGAGCGTGACGAGAAGCATGGCGCCAACGCCTCGGCCACCGTCGTGAATACCAACTATGGGTCGACGAACGTGAGTAAGATCGGCAGTGGCGCAGGCACGCTGGGCTCGTTGGCAACGAGCTCGCTGATGCTGCCCATCGGCAGCGTCTCTGCGTATGATATCGGCCCACAGGTCTGGAATCGCCCACACACGCTCGATGACTTTCATCTGATACGGCGTATCGGCAAGGGCGGGTTCGCCACCGTCTATCTCGTCCGCTTCAAAAGCTCGACAGGGCGGTACTGGGCCCTCAAATGCTTGCGCAAAGCTGAGCTCGTCCGCGTTAAGCAGGAGCACCAGATCATCAACGAGAAACGCGTGCTGTCGCAGGTCCGACACCCCTTTATTGTGGAGATGTTCCAGACCTTTCAGAATGCCACGCATCTCTTTATGATCCTGGAGTATGTCGCCGGCGGCGACCTCTTTACCTTCCTGCGCCAGATGAAGTTCTTTGAAGAGCGCGTGGCGCGCTTCTACGCGGCAGAGACTTTGCTCGCGATCGAGTACCTGCATTCAATGGGCATCATCTACCGCGACCTGAAGCCCGAGAACATCCTGCTGGATACCACGGGCCACATCAAGCTCGCAGACTTTGGGTTCGCTAAAGTCATCCACGATACGACGGCTTCGTTCTGCGGCACGCCCGACTACATAGCCCCGGAGATGATTCGCTCCGTGCCGTACGACAAGTCCGTGGACTGGTGGAGTTTCGGTGTTCTCATCTTCGAGCTGATCTCGGGAAAAACGCCGTTCGAGGACGATTCGTCTGACAAGATTTACCACAAGATCCGCGACGGCCACATCAACTGGCACCCGCGCATCGGGCCCGAGCCTCGGCTGCTCATCTCGGGCCTGCTGCAGCTCAACCCACACCAGCGCCTCGGCTACCGCGGCGACGGTGCGGCCATCAAGAAGGGGCCCTGGCTCAATGCACTCGACTGGCACGTCGTCGAGGCGCGCGGAATGACCCCCCCACACATCCCGACGGTGCCGCCGCCCATCTCGATGGAGCACGACTCGGCCCACGAGACCGGCCAGAAGGCCGATGAGTTCCGCCAGGACGTGGTGACCCTGCGATGCTCGCCGCCCCGCAATCCCTCGGCCGATCCTTTCGGCAACGTGTTCAACGGGTTCGATGTCTGAGGAGCGCGCCACTCGCGGTTTCGTTCCCTCCACCCCACCCACCCCACCCCCACCACCACCAGCCATACCCTGCCATTCACAACAAAGCCCTATCAGCCGCCACCCTGGCGCCATCTATCGTTGTGTTTGCATAAAATTATAAAAAAACAATGCGGTTTTTATTTCAGACGGTCATCCCAATCCCAATCGGCTCTTTTATGCAGCACGACGACTAATGTTTGCAAAACCGGTACCAAAACAGGATGCCTGAACGCCGCCGTTCTTGCCAGTATTGGTGAACTTGAAGGTGACGTTCATGAACGTGCGCAGGTCACGCAGGAACTGCATGGTGAAGTTACTCAACATGCCTAATCGAATCGTGCTGACGTCTTCGGGACCTAATGCCATCATCAGCAGCACAAGCCATTGTGACGAGGTGGCGACGGCGCCGCCCATTTGAATTTCGCGCAGCAGCAGCCGTGCGGCACGGACACCCAGGTCTTCTGGTGTCGGGAACGTATAGTCCTGCTCCAGCGTCGTCTCCACAGTCCGCATCACGCCCTTAGCGTCGGTGGTCTCGGTGTGACCCAATTTAGACGCAGAGAGCGCCTTCTTTTTGCCGGACGCATCAGCCGCCGTCGGCATGGTATCATGTGAATGCGGCGCATCGCCGTGACTGATGTAGCTCCTTGGCTGATACGCGCATTCGGCCGAGATGAGGGCGCCGGTCTGCGTTTCGCAGATGAGGGTCAGGCCGTAGCCGGGGGAGAGCCCGGCGTCAGCGCCCTTGTAGACGTCGGTGTAGACGTACACGTCCGGCAGGAAGCGGGTCAGCAGGCCGCGGGCCGCGTCGGCCACGCGGTTCGCCATGTGCGGGCTGATCCGTGCGGCGTACGCAATGCCGCGGATCTTCTTAATCTTGCCGACCTCAGCCATCTGCAGCGTCGAGACCTTCTTGAGGATCGGGCAGACAAAGCGGACTTCGCCGCCGCCCAAGGGCGCCGCACCGCGCTTAAGGATCTTGAGCTCGAGGTCGTCCTCGACGCCGAACCACTGCATCTGGGGCAGGATCACGGCGCGAAGGGTGTCGACCGTCGGGTCCACGTTGTCGTTCGTGATTCCCGTCAGCTTCACATGCATCGGTTTTTTGCCGAACGGCGCGAGCGCAATAAGGAACTCCAGGAAGTAGCCGATGGCACGTGATGTCGGGCATGCATGCTCGATGAAGCCGCCGACGAGCAGGCCCGGGCGGTAGCTCACACGGGTGCCGGTATGATCGACCTGCACCTCAGAGCCGTGGGTGCAGCGCTCCAGCAACCGCAAGAAGGACACCTCATAGTCGCGCAGACCCGGTTCCTGAATATCTTCCACGTGCATGCCTTCGATAATGATGGCGCGGCCCGAGAGTGTCGCCAGCACCAAGCGTTGCCGGAAGAACCGGTGCCCGGTGAAGCGCAAAGGAAGCGTTCCTGGCATATTGGCGGCGATGTGTGTGGAAGTCAACGAAGGGCGGAGAAGGGTGGCACTGCAGGAGGCCGAGCCGCGGGCTGTGTCGGCGCTCAGTCTACTCCGCACACGAGACCGAGAGGGCAAATGGAATCGTCCGCGATTACAAAGGAAAAGTCCGACAGTAACAGATTTATTGGAGTCCGATAAGGATGACCAAGGTTAACCAAACAAGGTGATGTGAGGTGCGATATCGATAGCGATAAGGATAGTGATAGGATGATTTGGTCTGTGCAACGGCTGGTATGATACGGAGACGGATGCTCCGGACAACAGGCTTTCCGTGCGGCCGAAGACGAGGGCCACAGTCAAGCTTGCAGTGGGTGGCCCGTCACGACCAGAGCAAGGAGCCGATCCTTCATGGTTGACGACGAGGCACGTGATCGTTGCGCATCGGCAGCCGTCTGGGACCGTGTCACTATATCGCGACGCCGAGTCGGCTTTATACGTGGAGGGCTACGCACACTCGGACGGTCCGCGCACGAGCCGGCGTGGCCTGTGCGGGGGCGCCACGGCATCGGGCCTCGAATTGCGGGGCACCGAAGGCCGGCGGGCGGGCCGGCACGGGGCCCATCCGTGAATTGCAGCTGTCGGAGATTGGGGGAGAATTCCAGCATCGACCTCAGCAAGGACCCCAGAATAAGAAAAAAAAAAAGAGGGGGGGAGGAACCTCGAGCTGCATATTTGGCTGACCAGCGCCAAATCGCCAGCCAGGCGGGAGACATAACCCCCTCTTGGCCCACAAACACCGCTTAAGGCGGCACAGATCGCCATTGATACTGTCAGGCCCTGAGTCAAAACCGCTGCCGCCGGTTAAAATTCGGGTTGGATGAAACGCCACGGGGGTCCAACCAGATCGCGAGCGTCGTTTGGCGCGTGATTGCATCCCAAGAGCGGCCCTCCCACGTCGGGTGGACGCGGGTGGCAACACCATGTCTTCTTCGTTGCGCGGCGCCCAGTGAGACGACCGGCAGATTACATTAAAAAAGAGAAAAGGCCGGTCAGGGCCCATAAGCGGTAGGACAGGACGCGCCCATGCACGCCATCTGATTCACGGACCACAACGGTCGAGCCGTCACGAATCAGGTTGCCGAATCAAGGGGGCAACAGGAATCAGATCGCCGATGGCGCGGCCGTCAACGCCGTTGACGGGGGGGCATCGCATGTCGGCGCCGACGACGACGGCCACGCCATCTCGGGATACGGTCGTGACAGGCCGGCGTGCTCGTCCATCCCGTGGCTCGTGCCGGTGTGCGGGGGACGGAGCGCTGATGCCGTCCCCGTCGCCGCCGCCGCCGTCGAAGGCCCCGATGAGGGCACTTCCGGCGCCAGCACCCCACCCTCCAAGCCTGAGACCCCGGGCGCCGGGCCGTCGACTCGGGACGGGGCTTCGGGGCCCGCGGACGCGGCCGTCGATGTGGACGAGGTTGTGTCGGCCACCGATATCGTCGAGGTCGGTGGCGCCGCGACGGCCACATAACTGCCGCTGCCGCCACCAGCACCCACGGTACGGCGGCCATCATCGCCAGAATCGCTCATCATCTCGTCCTCGCCGCCTGCCAACGCCATGCGTTTGGCCACGGGCGCATCCGGGGCGACGGTGGTCGGCGCCGGCGCCGGCGCAGGCGCCGGGGGCGTCGGGGAGACCGCGGGCGCGTCGACCCCCGAAGCCGCGTCGGCCGCACCCGACGGCGCCGCCGCATCGGCGCCGCCGCCGGGCAGGCTGTGCAAGGATTCCCGCGACGGGTCGCGCATCGCGACGGGATCGGACGGGAGCGGCCGTGCGTGCGGCGACGACGCGGGCGAGGGGCCTGAGCCGTGGCGGCCGCTGCCGCCGTTTGCCATGCGGTGGGGCAGAGCAACGCGCGACAGCGCGTCGGCGCTGCCGGTCGTGTCGTCGTCGACGGAGGAGCGGTCCTGCGGCGTGTCGCTCGGCACAGCGGAAGCCGGGTGGGACTGAGCGGCGTGGCCGGCATGGCCGGGGCCCCCCGGATAGCGCCAGGACGGGCGCGAAGGGGTGGCAGACGCGTGCGACGCCGTGTCGGGTGACGCGTGGGCCGATGTGGAAGCGTCGTCGCGCTCCATCGTCCGCAACGCCTCTGGCGAACCGTCGTCGGGCGCTTCCCGCTTCAAGGAGGACCGCGGCGGCGGCGGCGGCGGCGTAGCGCCCGAGCCGCCGGCGTGGCCGAGCGCGCTGGACGGCGGCACGGTGCGGCACGAGGGCGTCGCTTGGTCGATATCCTGGTAAGACATCGACGTGATGTGCCGCTTGAACGGCCCGGCATGGCCATATCCGCTGTGGCCGTGGCCGACGCTTACGCCGAAGTTGAGCGGCCGGCCATGCGAGTGGACAGGCTCGCTCGACGAGTCAGGATTCACACCCGATGGACGCGATCCATGGGGCTGGTAGGCGGGCGGAAATGATGCGATGGGGGGCAAGCACGTGTCGGGATCACGACTGCCCGCCGCGTCCGGGGCTCGGTCGGACCGCTGGCGCCGGTGCAAGCCGCTGCTGGCCGGGTAGCCGCCCTGAGGGTCATGGTCGTTCGACCGCATGTCCGCGCCCTCCAAATGGTACGGCGGCTCGTGTACGGAGGGCCCCGATGACCGTGGGCCCATTGAAGCCGATCCCGTCGCGGCCCCCGAATCCCCGCCAGCGATGCCGGGCAGCGACGAGGCCGACGAAGAGATGGAGCCTGACGCCGGCGGATGCAGCGGCTGCGAGTAACGCCCGTGCGCCGGATGCGGGGACATGGGGAGCGACCCGGAGCCGGAACCCGACATCGACGCCGCCGAACCGGCACTGCTTGACGGGCGATGCAGGGACACGTGGCCGGGCGGGACTAGCTGGTGCGTCGTCGTCGCCGACGTCGTCTCGCCGGAGGGCGTCAGCGCGCCCGCTGAGTCCATGGACGCTGTGGCCCGTTGGCCGATGAGGCGGTGCCCGGAAGAGCCGTGGGAATGTGATGCGGCGGGCGTTTGCAGCAACTGCTGCTGCAGCCGCTCAAACCGCTGGAGCAGCGACGCATGCGCGTGCTCGAGCGATGCCACCCGCTTCAGCAGATCGACGTGGAATGGCGCGGGCGCCATCCAGGCGCCCGCGCCTGACGGTGTCCCGGCCGCGTTGATGGACTCCATGTCATCATAGGCCTCCGACGGACGGCCCATCGATCGCGGATGCTGATCCGGGCTGTGCGCGCCGTCGTTCACGAGAGACGGACCGTGGCCGCCAGCAGCGCGGGCTCCGAAGCTCCCGCCTGTCCCAACGCTGGCATGGCGGGGAGGGTAAGCGCCCGGCTCGGCCGAGAGGGGGCCCGAGTGCGCATCCGACGCGGACGGCGGCGCGGACACCGATGCGGACGTCGGCTGTCCATACGCGACTAGGCGCGATGGCTGCTGCTGTTGCTGCTGGGCGTGCGACTGTGACGACGAACCCGACCGAGCCGACTGCGCGCCACCATACGTCACTGCAGCGGGATGCGAGGTGGCATAATCGAAGGGTTCACGTTTCAATTGTGGAACGGCGCCGCCACCGCCACCACCACGGCCGTTACTGTGCTCTTGGACGTGCAGGGGGTGGGGCAGGTGGCCCGAGTCGAGCTCGCCTTGGGACGCGCTGGTCGGGAAGCCGCCCGCGCTCTTGTATCCCGTCGTCGGGCTCCAGGACGACGACGCGGCTGAGGCGGACATCGAGGGGCCGTGGCGCGGCACGCCGCCGGGCCGCAGATGCGAGGGTGTCGGCGCGCCAGCTCCAGCGGACGCATGGGCGAGCGGATGCGACGGTCCCGGCGACCCGTGAGGGGCGAGTTCGCCGTGCCGGCTAAGCGGATGCAACGCAGGATCCGCGCTTTCCCGGGCGACGATGGGTCCGTGGCCCGCGCCGCCGTCGTGAGCGCTGCGCGGCGGCGGCGGACCGTGAGGCGCCGCAGGGCCGTCATACCCCACCAAGTGATGGGTGGCGCCGCTCGTATGCGACGACCCGGCGGCCGTGCGGCCGTGCATCTGCGAATGAGACTGCGAATTCGAATGCGAATGGCTTTGTCGGTGGTGTGACGGGTGGCCCTGCGCGTGCGGGTGCTCATAGACCCCATGGCAGGATCCACCGGACGCCGAATACACATCGGCCATGGAGGAGGATGCTGTTGGCAGGTGCGCGGGCTGCTGTGACGGGGGCTGAGGCGCAGGGGCCATGCAGGCCGCGTTCGAGGCGCTCGGCCCGTAGGATGGGTGATGATGATACCCGGGGTGCTGGTACATGGGTGGGTGGTACATGGGCGGCGTCTCGCCCGGGTGATGATGCCGCGGCTGCGGTGAATCCTCGGAACCGCCATGGTGCGCCATCATGCCGAGGCTTGCCTGGGACAGCGACTGCTGCTGTTGCTGTGACTGCTGATGTTGCTGCTGTTGCTGGGCGGGCGGCGGCATCGCTCCTGGGTGCGGGTGGAGCGGCATCGTCGCGCCATAGCCATGCGCATGACGGGGATCGGGCATCCCGACCCCGGGGTGACCATACATGGAATGGCCGATTGGGTGGTGGCCGCCCGGTGACGCGTCATGCGCATGTGAATGGGTCATAGCCGGCCCACCGGCCATGGGATGCGGACGCGTGTGAGGATGCCCATGCAGATGCGCATGCGGGTGGGACGACAGGTGGCTATGATGCGACGGGTGATGAAGCGCATGGCCGTGCTGCGCATTCATACTCGCGTTAAGACCGCCCAGATCGAATTTGTCGATCGAGACGGAGGAGCTGCTCGACTTGCGCCGGATTTCAGGCAGCAGCTCGACACGCTCGCGGAGAAATTTGGCATGGCGGAACTCGCAGCTCTCGTTCTCGCTGCTGCCGCCATGGCTGGCGCCGCCCGCCGAGTGAGTATGGCGGTGGTAGCTCCGGTTCAGCTTGTGAAAGCCATACAAGTTGAGCTGGCGGACAAAGCTCGTAAAGTTGCCGTGTTTGTACTCCTTCGGCAGGACCTGACGGGCAAACTCCGCCGGGTCCTCGACGATAAAAGACTGGCCCTCCGGATGCCAGTGAATCAGGTGCTGGAAAGAGCTATCGGAAAGAATCGCATAGAGCTTTTGAATGAAGGTCGTTTTCTGGACCATGATGGCCGCAACGCTGTCCACCAGGGCCGTGGCCACCGGTCGCTACGGGAGTCGCAAGAGGGGGCAAGCGGCGGGCCAACCACCAGACCGCAGTGAGGGCAGCAACGACCGAAAGCCAAGAAAAAGAGCCGGGCCGACCGCTGCGTCCCACGCCGGCGCGTTAACAGGACGGCACCAACGGAAACAGTGTCGCACAAATCCACAGGATTCTTCAACAAGCCAAAACAAAAAAATCCAGACAAAAAAATCCAGCCGCTTATGCATGCGGGATAGCCATGCCTGGAGCCACGAACAGGGACGTCTCTCTATCGGGGGTGAGATGTCTGATGCGAAGCTCGGTATGGATCAGGTCACTGGAACGCGTCCGAATCGGCGTTGCTGTGGGTCACGATGGCACGACTCGCAATGTCGCGACCGATGTGTGAAGCCCGACGTGCCGAGACGATGTCCGTCCGGTCTCGCGCCTTTGATCCAGCCGGGCCGTGGACCCGCACGTGCTGGCCAACGAGCCGCCGTTCGCGTGTGGACGCGGTGTTCACCTCCACGAGTATCCCCTCCGTTTGCTTGCAAGCTTGCGTCACGTCAGAAGATGCGGTCGCGCACGAGAACACGGCGAATGATGCAATCGGGCCACGGAACCGAGTGAATTTTTTGTCTGTGCGCGCACGTTTCGAGTTGGGTGTCGACCACGTTGGAAAGCTGAAAGCGGGGAAGGGTGGAAATGGAGAGATGAAGGGGGGAGGGAGAGATGTGGAAGATCGGTGGATGCGGACGCGAGGGATGGTTGGGGTGTACGCGGCCCGACGCGGGGGGACACGGCGAGACGGGAGGGGATCGCGCGTGAGCGTGAGTGTGAGCGTGAGTGTGAGTGTGAGGGTGAGTCCGAGGCGTCAGCGAAGTTGCGCCTCCCGCGACGTTCAGGGCGCGGTTGAGGGCAGTTTCAGGGTTCGTCGCCAGGCCAAACAAAGGGCACGTGGATGGCGGTGGAGGTCAGGTGGAGGTCGACGGTGGAAGGAAGGACGGCGGCCGGGCGGGCGGGGCGGATCGACGTGCTCGCACGTGGCCACACCCGCGCGGGCCCTGCGCGTGGCGGTGGCGGGCCTTAATGACGGCGGCGTCGGCGGGCCGCGGGCCGCGGGCCGCGGGGGGCGGCGGCGGCGGCGGCGGCGGCGTTGGGCGGCGGCAGCAGCAGGCGGCGGCGGCGGGCAGCACACGGATCGCGTGGGCGCAGCACGGCCCGACACGGTGCGCGGTGGCACGCGGAACCAGGTATCACGCTGGCGGCTGGTCGCGTCGCGCGTTGCCCGCCGTCGAGGACGGCGGTGGGCCTGGCCGTGGCCGTGGCCGTGGCCGCGGGGCTGGCGGCGGCCCGATGCGTGGCAGCGGTGGCGTGGTCCGCTGCCGCCGGGTCGCGGCGTCCGCTGGGTAGGACGAGACAACACGAGGCGAGCGGCGAGCGGCGAGCGGTGAGCGGCGAGCGGCGACGAGACCTAGCCCGGGGGACCAGCGTCTGCGCAGGAGAGAAGTGTTCGAGGAAGGCCGGCGGTGGGCGGGCGGCGCGCCAGGCGGGCAAGGGGGCACCAGGGCGAAGGGCCACGCTCCAAGCAGACGAACAAGAAAAACAAGAAAAGCGGCGGCGGCGGCGGCAGGCAGGCAGGCAGGCAGGCAGGCAGGCAGGCAGGCAGGCAGCGCAGGCTGGCTGGCAGGCAGCGCAGGGCCGGCCGCCGCGTCGGCTCGCTGGCCATCGCAGGCCCGGCGTCCACACACCGATCCGCCCGTCGTGGGACCGCCGTTGCCGCCTCCACCGGCATCGCTCCACACGCGAGCGTCACAATGGCTTCGCCGGTGGTCGGTGCCCCAGCGCGCGGCCCTCCTCTCGCCCAGGGTCATGGGCCATGGGCCCGGCGCCGGGCCGAGATGTGCTGGAGTGTGCCATGAAAGGGGAAGGACCAGCAGCGGCCACGGCGCGGAGGCGCGACGGCGCGGAGGCGCGACGGCGCGGAGGCGCGACGGCGCGGTGCAGCGCGGCCCCTTCCCTCCCCGCGGCACATTGGGGCAGCAGCAGCAGCAGCAGCAGCAGCAGCAGCAGCAGCAGCAGCAGCAGCAGCAGTAGCAGCAGCAGTAGCAGCAGCAGCAGACGGAGACAGCAACGCGGACGACCCCAAGGCAAGGACGGGCGTGGCAGCTCTCTTTCGGCGCGCTGCATGGCGTTGTGGTGAGGCCCCAGGGAGCGAGTCATCCCACCAGACGTGTGGCGGATGAGTCACCGCGCCATCCAGCCAAACCTGCCAAACGCTCATGGGCTCTACCAAGGAAAGAAGGCAGCGAAGCCGCTGCAGCAAGGTATGGTTGACCCCCAATGCATCGAGCGGCTGGTACACGACATGTGCGTGCGGCCTCAAACTCAGGCACAGCATCGGGGAGGGAGCTTGATCACGTAGCTCTATCGGGCGACCCGTCAACCGGCGCACACCCCGGGCTTAGCCGCCAGGATGTCGGCCCCGCCCCCATGCCATTTGGAGGCTTGTTGATGCGATGCGCGCCCGTCGGCCTTCTCATCCGGAGCTCGTATTGTCACGGCGTTCGATGCTTTTCGGGGCTGAGGTCTCCGTAATCTCGGCCACTCGGCTTCGGTGGCGTTCGGCACTAGGGACCGACGGCTCGCCCGTGCAGGCTCTGGCTCATGCCCCAGGATCTTGCTCACGTGAAGCTTTCAGGCATCGGTCTCATAACCAGCTGATAGCCATGCGGTCGTGACGCCTGCGGGGATGACCTGTGAGGCCCGCCGTGACCGCGGTCCCCGTCTTGGCGCCGTCCCTCATCGCTTGATGGGCGCAGAGGGCTGGCTCCACCCGCAGCATGGCCGCCTTCGCTTTTTCTCTCCGTTTTTATCGCTGAAGCCAGCGACATCATCATGGTGAAGGGCAGGGCGGGTGTTCGCTGGTGGGGGCGCGACCGCCCTGTCACGATCATGTGGACCCTTCGCGTCGGTGATGATTGGCGCTCATTTCGGTAGCCCTGTCCCGGTGGCGGCTCGCAACGATGACGCCGATGACGACGCCGACGACGACGCCGATGACATCTCATGACGCGAATAGCGTGGGGGAAGTCTTGCCTCTCGAGAAAAGCCCACATCAGGTCGCTTATCGCGTCGCTAATCGATCCTGCGTGTTGCGCGGTGGGTCGCGGCTCCGCTGCCTCCGGTTGCTCCCTGCCCTCTTGGGAGCCTGACGCTCCTCTGCAAGGCCCATGCCCGTGCCGATGTTGCTGTCGACACCCATGTATCGTGGTTCGATGTTGACGGCTGACATGTCGACTGGGCGGTTTGACGGAAGTCACTGGGGCCACTGGGGCCTGTCCGCGCGGCCCCCCGCCGCGCGTGAAACGCCCAACTTCGGTCGACTCCAGGCGCGGCGGGGGAGGAGAACAGCCGCCAGACTTGTGGATGCAGGGTCACTGCCCTGCCGAAGCCGAGAAGGCGACGCACGGTCGGCACGGCTTGGGCGGCCGCCGCCGACTTTGTCGAAAACGACGCCGTGGCCGACGCCGTGGCCTCCCGGCGGCTGCCGACCCCGTCGACCAGGCCGCTTCGCGCGGTCGCCCCCGCGGCTCGGCCGCGCTCCCCTCGCTGCGCGTTCCGCGCGTGCTGGGACCCCGGTCGACGGTGGCACGTCTGCGCTTCGGGGATGGGCACGGCGGCGGCGGCGGCAGCGCGCCGTGCGCCGCCTTCCACGCGCGCCAGCGTCTAACGAAGAAAAGCGACATACAAAAGAGCGAACGAAAAGGCCACCCCCAGGTGGCCGAATGGGGCCGGTGGCGCGCCTGCCGCAGCGCTTTCATGCGCGCCTGCAGGGGCCTGCCGACGGCGACGCCGCAGGTGCTGCCGCATGCCTCGGCGTGCACCCTGCGCGGAGCAACGGTCGCACCGTCGGGCGCGGCGCACGGCGGGCCAGCGCGGCGGTGGCGCTCGCGGCCATGCGAGACATTCACGCAAGCATGACGGGCGGTGGCGATGAGACGTCGCGGCGTCGTCGGATGCAGCGTCGTCGGATGCAGCGTCGTCGGATGCAGCGTCGTCGGATACGGCATGCAGCCGTGCCAAGGCAGCGTGGGTCTCGCGCGCCACAGCGTCAGACCCCCGCAGCGGAGTCTCGGGCCAACCGGAGAAACGGACGATTGAGGGCGTCGTACGGCGGGGACTCGCGTGGCTGGGCAAAAAGCTGCGCCTCGCTCTTGAGGCGGCGTCTCGGATGGCCAGGGGGCCAGGGGGTGGCCTCCGATCCGACAAGCCGCGTTTCATACCGACGATCAACCGAGGGGGGATTGATAGGGCGCGACGAGACGTGAGAACAGCAATTGATTCGAGCGTCGTCTCAACGGCTCTGGTAGTGACTTTGGATAGATTTCGAGAGGTTGCCTCCATCGTCTTGCGCAGTGAGGACTGCCTGGTCGCTCTGCAGCGAGGGGGCACGGCCCCGACGATGCATGATTGGCCGCTGCACCCCACGCCGATCGTCGCATGGCCGTCGCAGTCCAACAGCGACGCCGAACAATCGGGACGCGATGGATCATTTGGATCGAAACGCTGATCAGACTGAAAGGAAGTGAGCGCTTCTGATGCGCCTGCCCCATGAACCGCTGCTCATTGACACCCCGAGCGGCATCGCATTGACATGGTCGCATTCTGCTTCCGAATCATCGCGAACAACGGTACTTTTTTTTTTGGCTTTCGGCTACGGCATTGGCGTCGTCGAGCCAGGCCATGCCTCGTCGGACGGGAGGAGCGATCCCCCATGGCATTCATGGCGATCCCGTCATCCAAGCGCAGCTGCGGGCTGTCACGCCGATGGGACGGGTCCTCCGGGACCCCCGGCGACCGACAGGCGGTCCATCCGATGCGGAGCGTCTCGTCTCGGCATGGCGACGGGCCCGGGACGCGGCTGGCCATGAGCGCCGATGTGCCCTGAGACCCGAGGCTGCTGCTGCTGCTGCTGCTGCTGCCGGCGGCGGCGACGGGGTCGATAGCATGAACTCTGTTGTCACGGATGCCTCGATCTCTCCCGCTGGGCCGCGCCGGCACGGCCATGGCACGGTGGCGCCGCACCGCGGGCCATTTCTTCTTGTGCCCGTCGATGGGACGGCGTGCGTTTGCCGGTGAGCGTGGGGGTGGCGTGGTAGAGGGGCGCGCGGGGCGGAGGAGGAGGGAGAGGGGCGGCGCGGCGCCGCCGTGGGCCGCCCGAGACCGCTGCTGGCTTCCAGACCCACGCCGGATGGGTACGGCCGCTCGTCCATGGCGGCGGCAGTAGCCGTAGCCGTAGCCGTAGCCGTAGCAGCCGTAGCAGCAGCAGCAACAGCAGCAGCAGCAACAGCAGCAGCAGCAGCAGCAGCAGAAGGCGGCGACGGAGACGCCAAGTATGCACCGAGCCACACGGAAGCCCGGGCGTCGACGCATCGGCATGCCGTGGCGTGCGCGGGAGCCGCGTCGGCCTCGATGCACCGCAGCCCGAGCGTCGCCTTCGCGTCATCGAAGGCCAAAGGCGCTTGCCGCTGCGCGCCTCATCGAACGGTCGTGCGCTGCGAACGCTCACGTGCGCTTCGCTCGCGGGTGCTCGCCGCTCGCGCCTCGCGCTGCACGACGGCAACATCCTTGGCTTGCCCGCTACTCGCCCGAAGAGCGCTTCGCTGCTGCTACGCGCCGCCGTCCACCGCTGCCGCTCGCCGCTCGCCGCCGCTTCGTCGACACCCCCGGTCGATCGGCCGCTTCTGGGCGATTCTGCCGACCGCTGGCTCACGCGCTCGCCCGCAGACGGCCAGGGCCTCCGGGACCAATCCGTGCCGAGCGGGACAGCCCTCCCCCGCGACACCGCCGACGCCCGGCCGGGAACGCGGCGACCGAACCGGATTGCGGTTGCCGCGGAACCCCGTCGCCGTACCCGCGCGCATCGCGGCGCTCGCGCGTCCGCTGCCGGCGTGCCGATCCCCCGCCGCTGTCCCGGCCACGTGGCGGCTGGATCACGCCCGCACGTAGCATCGTCCGGTCCGGTCCGGTCCGGTCCGGTCTGGCGCCGCCCGGCCGTCGGGTCCTTGCTCGTGCACCCCCATCGGCGAGTGCTTGCCCCACGCGGCGATGCGGTAGGTGGTTTACCGGTCTCGTCTCGTCTTGCCTCGTCTCGTCGCGTCACGCCCCACGGCGGAGATTCCGAGCCGCGCCGCCGTCCTCGGCCCTCGCGAGGCGTCGTCGGGCTCCGGGCCGTCGCGTCGCCCTCATCATCTGCCGTCGCAGGGCTCGGAACAGCAAGGCGCGGGACCCGTGAACCGTCTGCGGGCCGCCCGCCACGTGGTCTGCCGCTTGGCCCGCCGCGTGCTTCTCCCCCCCGGCGCCAGCCGCGACGTCAGCCGTCCTTCCTGGTTCTGCTTCTGTCTCTCCTGCTGCCGCTGCGCATCCCACGGCCGCTCCTGCTCCGCCGGCGGGCGCTGATTCGTTCGGGCCCCGACCCATCGCGGCGACGGCCGTCCGAGCGGGTCCGCCATGGATGAGCCGCGCTACCGGCACCGAACGGGCGATCGCTACAACAGCCACGGAAACTACGCACGGTCACGTGCGAGCTCGCCGCCGCTCGGCTCGCAGCGCCCCAGTCGCGGTTCATACCACGACCCGGCAGCGGCCGTGCCGCCTGCCGCCGCCTCTGGCACGGCTGCCGTCGGCGGCGCCGCTGGCATGGCGCCGGACACCGCTGTGCCCACCATGCCTCCGCACCCCACCGAAACGCCGCCTCGCGACCGGCCAGGCGGCTACTACGGCGCCAGTGCCAGTGCCAGCAGCAACCACCACTTCAGCAGCCACGGGGGCCACGGCTACGCCCATGGCGCCTACGGCCACCACGGCGGCGGCGGCGGCGGCAGCCACGGCCGGCCCGTCGCGAACCATTACGGAAACGGCGGCATGAACGGCGCCCATGCCCACGCACATCCCCATGGGGCGTACGGCGACCGCCCGGACCGCGACCGTACGGATCGTGACCGTGACCGCGACCGCCCCGACCGTCCCGACCGCCTTGCATACGACCGGGCTCACGGCCATCCCCGCGACCACGACCGGCACGGCCCAGACCGCGGCCACGGCGCGCCCGTCGCCCCGTCAGCCCTCGGGTCCCGCTACCGCTCGATCCCGTCGCGCTACTACCCAGGCGGCCCGGCAGGCGGCGGCGGCGGCGGCGGCAGCAGCGGCAGCGGCCCGTCGAACTCCTACGCGCGCGCCGCGCCCCCAGCGGCCGGGTCTGTGGCCCATCACCACGACGCCGCGCCGCGCGGCTACCCGCCGCGAGACGCGCTCGACGGCGCCGCCGGCTCCCGCGGGTCCGTGTACGGCGCGGTTGCCCCGGGGCCCGAAGCGCCGGGCGCGGACCCGACCCGCCGCGCCGCCAAGCCGAACGAGCCGGACGCCGCGTCGGAGACGACGACGATCGCGTCGGAGCTGTTTGCGTCGCACGCCGCGCCGCCACCGCCGCACCCGCACCCGCATCCGCCGCGTGGCCCGGCAAGCTCAGCGGCGGGCGGCGGCCTTGGGTGGGCCCGCGATGGTCCCGGAGACGAGGAGACCAAGGCGAACGACCGCCACCACGAGCCCGCGTCTCGCACGGGCGCCCCGCTACGGGCGACGCCACCCGTGCCGCCGGACCAGTGGCGGTTCACCGAGCGAGAGCTGGCGCAGACGCCCAGTATCGTGCAGGGCATGCCGATGGAACAGGAGCGCACGTACCGCTCGAAGGCCTGCAGCTTCATCTTTCAGATAGGCACGCTGCTGCGCGTCACGCAGAACGTCATGACGAGCGCCACCATCTACCTCCACCGCTTCTACATGCGCCAATCCTTCCAGCAGCACCAGTTCCAGGAAGTCGCGGCCGCCGCGATCTTTGTGGCGTCGAAAGTCGAGGAGCACCACCGGCGCATCGATGCCGTCATCCTTGCCGTGGCACGGACGATGAGCAAGAGCGATGTGCTCCAGATCCCGGAGCACCATCGCGAAACGCGGCGATGGAACGACCGCATCCTCTTCTACGAGCAGCACCTGCTCGCCATGATCTGCTATGATCTCGGCGTGATGCTGCCTTATACCCCGCTGATGGAGCTCTGCCACCTCTTCAACGTCGACCGGGACCTGCTCCGCTCCGCGTGGGGGCTCGTCAACGACAGCACCCATACCGTGATCTGGCTCATCTACTCGGTCAACGAGATCGCCGCCGCCTGCCTCTACCTCGCCTACCGCGGCCACAAGCGGCCGCTGCCCGACGCGTTCGCCTTCCTCGACACCGCGGACGGCCCGGCCGCCGCCGCTGGCGGCGACCCTCTCGCCTCGCCCGGACCACGCTTGACGCCACGCCGCTGGCGGCCCCCGCGCCTCCTGCTCGGCTCGGTCGCCGTCGCGCCGGACGCCCTCGAGAAAATCATCGGCCACATCGTTGATTTCTACGACAAACACGTGCTGCGCCACGCGCATGCGCCCCCCGCCAGCAACGGCGCCTCGGCCGCGGCCCATCGCGCCGTCCACCCGCATCTGCATCCGCACGTGCATCCGCACGCACACCCGCCCGAGGCCTCGGCCGGAGCGAACGACGCGCCCGTGTCGAGACCGCTGCCGTTGGGATCGTCGGCGGCGGCGGCGCTCCCGCTGGCGCGACCATCACCCCCCCATCCCACGCCGTCAAACGACAGTGGCGGGGCGCCTCCGCCGTCTCTATCAGACCGCGACGACCGGGCGCTTGGGATCAAGACGACGGCGAGCCCCGCGGGCAGCAGCGATGCGCCGCGGGTCGACCGCGGATGCAAGGAGCCGCCGGCCGCGTCGCCGGCCGCTGTCGTCAAGAAAGACTGCCTCGCGTCGTCCACGAGCCCCTCACAAGGCGTCGGCCCGATGCAGGTCGACCCGGTGCCTTAGCAGAGCTCAGGATCTATCTAACAAAAAAATATCATGATGATACAGGGGCATCCTTCGGACGGGATTGGGCGCTGTCACAGGCCCTGCGAGCAGTCTGCACGATACAGCATGCAGGGCCCAGGTCAGCGGCCGTGCCGTCTTCCCGCTTGCGGGCTGACGGCATGCCTCCTTCGCCGCGGGCTCGACGATGTCTCAGTTACTGCGTCGTTTGCAAGACTTTGAGCACCTCGCTTTCCGAGAGCTCGAGCACTTTCAGCGCTTCCAGATGCGCTTTTTGGCGCTTGAGGACCTCGACCAGCTGCACGGCCTTCTTGAAGCCGACGACGAGGTCGTGTTTTTGCCGCTCCAGCCGCTTGACCTCGGCATGGGCGGCCGTCGTCTCGCTCTGCGCGTGCGCCATCTTGCCCTGCACCGTCTGCACGTGGTGGCGCGCATCCGCCTTGGCTTGCGCCACACTTTCCGCAGCGCGGGTCAGCTTTGTTTCTGCCGCCGCGAGCTGGCTCTCGAGGGCCTTGATCTGCTTGCTCTTGGCCGCCAGCTCCCGGCGCGCTTCCTGCAGCTGCAGGGCGGCTGCCTGGCCCGTCTCCTTGGCCGTCCCGCTCGCCGCCTGCGTCTTGTCGAGCGCGACCGTGAGCTGCGCTACGTCGCGTGTCAGCTTCTTGTTGTCGCCTTCGAGCGCCAGGATCCGGTCCCGCGCTTCCACGAGCGCCGTGGCTTTAAGCTGCTGGTCCGCCATGACGGTCTCGAGGTTCTGCTCGAGCACGGCGATCTTAGCTTTGAGCAACCGCTCCGTCGTTTTCTCGAGAAAATCAGCGTTTTCCGACACGCGGCCGGCGCTCCGGGCGCCGCGGTCGTCCCGCTGCTCGGCGGACGGCGCAATCGGATGGCCGGCGGCTCCGGCCGTGGCGGCCGCGGCGGCCGCGGCCCTCGCCGCCGGCAGCGCGAGCGCCGCCTCCGAAGCCATCAAGTCGGTCTGCGCCGCGGACTTGGCCTGACTCGCTGCCGAAACGGGCCGGCTGACCTCGCGGGCGAGCGCGCCGCGGCTCGTCTTGAGCGCGTCGCCCACCTTCGCCATGGCGGCGTCGGCTTGCTTGGATAGCGACGCGTTCCTCTTGCGGTATGCCTGCTCTTGGGCGAGCAGCGATGCCGAAAGCGCGGTGGCGGGCCGCCGCGCGGCGGATCGGCGCGTCGTGGCGGCCGCCGATGAGGGGCGGACGCTGGACACGCCGTCATCGCCGTGGGAGCTGGCATCGCTCTCGTTGCCCGGGGCAGAGCGCAGAGACGGCGTGCGGTGCGGCGGATCGTCGCCGCCGCGGTCGGCGTCCCCGCAATGAGAACGGACCGATGTCCCGGGCCGCTCGGTGTCCGCGTCGCCGTCCGCATCGCCGTCCGTGTCCGGCTCGGGCAGACGGGCATACGAGGATGCGTGCCACGACGCGACCGAGCGGCGCGGCTGGCACGGCGGGTCGACCGCAAAGAGCCGCGCCGTGTCGGCCTTCAGCAGCGCATACGCATGGTCGGTGTTCGTGGTGCCTGCGGCGCGCGGCGCGCGGCGGTCCGGCCCATCGTCCTCGCCCTCGGAGGCCGATACGGGCGAGTCGGGCCGGGACAGACTGGATGAAAGCGGTCGGTAGGCCATGATCGCGCGACGGTGACGGTGCTGATGAGGCGTTCCGCTGCGTGGGGCGGCAGGTGGCGGGGTCGCCGGGGGGAAAAAGCGCGTCTCGCACGCGGCCGATCGTGGCGCTGGAGGCAAGAATGGCGAAGTGGCGGGGGTGCCAGCGATGTGGCGTCGGTCCGATCAAGCGGACTGCGGAGGGCCCGCCGGAATCACATGGGCTTCACCCGTCGGCCAGCATGCCAGGCGAGAGGATTCACGCTGTCTACGAGGGTTGAGAAGCATCGAATCGTATCATGCAGGTACAGGCTCCGATGCTTCCGCCTTCCGTGGCACAACTCCACGGCAGTGCCCCTCCGTCAGCGATGGTGGGCTGGTGGGCTCGCGGGTCGGCGCCGGCGGGATGCGCGTGGCCTAGAACAGGGAGCGTCGATGACCGCTGGCCGACCGCCGATATCGTCGCCGAGGAGCAGCGGTTTCGGCGGGAGATGAAACGGAGAGCGGCGGCGAGAAGCGCGGCGACGCCTCAACCGCGGCCCCGGGCGGAGGCAGAAGATCCATCCGCGGCGCTTCATTCCGGGCGGGCCCGGCCTCCAGGCCCACGGCTAGGACACGCTTCGCCGTACCGCGCCCCCCGGGCAACGTACAATGACATCCGGAAAACGACAGCGTGGCCGGATGATGCGTTGATCGACAAACCAGAGCTGTCGACGGATCCTATCGAATCTGATCCCATCCGACGGTATGACTCCGACGGTCTTGCCGACTCGACGTATGACAACGTCCGATTGTCCTCGTGACGAGGTTCACAGCATCAGTGAGACAACCGATGCGTCTTCCCATGGATCAGCATCCGATGAGACGAGGGTGACATCGAGCCACCTGCTTCTTCCCTGCTACGTTGTCGTCTGTTCGCTTTGCGGCGATGCCATCGATATCGTTTCAGGATTCAATAATGCGATAATGGAAAAAGGGACGAGAGGGAGGCCACTCAGGCCGATGACGGGGTCGAGGCCGCTTCGCCCGTCGTCGACGGCCTGCCCAGAACGACGACGTCGTGCAGGTCACGGAAATACACCGTTTCCGCCGGCGGCAGCGACAGCGACGATCCCAATCCATCTGCGGGATGCGCGTCGCCGGCGTCGTCCGCCGTGTCGGGCTCCGGCAGATCGAAGCGACCGCGCTTCCGGGGCTTGGCTGCATCGGCGTCGAGGTACAGACGGTCCAAGTCGCGCACATCCAACGCTTTGGTGTCCACATCGACGCGTTCGACGCGAACCACGTGGAGCCGCTGGACCGGCGCATAGGAGGCGTCCATCTCCAGCCGCGAGTAGATGAGCTCGGTGCCGACCGCGAGCGGCCACGTGGCGGGCGTGCAGGTCGTGCTCAGCCCCGTAAGGTACAGCTGCAGCGCCGTCGCCGAGTAGTGGGCGCGCTGGGCCTTCTCGGCACAGGCAGACGCCGTTGTCGCGAGAGTCGTCGGAGTTTTCGGGGGTTTAGGAGTTTTCGGCGGCGCCGACGTTGCGGGGTCGGAAGCCGGGTGGGGCTGCTGAGCGCGCGCCGCGCCGCGCGGGCGGAGGCCCGACATATCGTAGGGGGCGTCGTCAGTGAGAGCAACATCATGGACCACGGCCACCACCGAAGGTGAGTCACTGCGGTGGAACAAGGTCCGGCCATCTACCGCCGGCGTCGACATCAGTCCGACGGGCATCGCGGGGTCCGCCTCGGTGTCATGTGAGAGGTGGGCCGCAGGCAGCGCTGCAGACGAGCGGACCGCGGATGGTCTGCTCATCGTCACGGTGACAGGACCGGCGTGCGTTTCATTGCCATCGTCGTCATCGTTGTTGTTGTTGTTGCTGGTGTTGGTATCGTTGTTGCTGGTATCGTTGCCGCTGTTGCCGTCGTTGTCGGCTTCGCTGTCTTCAAAGACGACATGGGTGCGTTTTGTCTTGAGGAGCGCTTCATACTGGCGCTTCTCGCCGCGCGTCATGCCCTCCGGCAACGCAATGTTGAGCTGCTCGCGGGAAGCAGTGTCGGCGGATTCTCGATAGTCGCCGTACAGCACAGATCCATCTTCCACATACGGTTCGGCTGGGTCGTCCACATCTTGATCATCGTCGTCGTCGTCCTCGGATCCCTTGTCACTTGAACCGCTAGAGCTCGAACTAGAGCATGAGCTGGCGCTGGACCCAGAGCTGGACTCGGAGCGAGCATCCGAGCTGGAGTTCGCGCTGGAATCAGAATCAGAATCAGAATCAGAATCAGAATCAGAATCAGAATCAGAATCAGAATCAGAATCAGAACTGGAAGAGGACGAGGACGACGAGGAACTAGAATGAGAGCGACGGGACATAGGAGCCGCGATCAAAGCGGGCGCGTTCGACGGCGGGCGCGACGCCGCTGGGGAGTCGTTGGAGCTGCTGGTGCCGTGGGTGTCGACGGCCCGTTTCGTGCCGTTCGGCTGGCCGGCGGCCGACACGGAATAAGACTGGAGCATGGGCCACGGCAACGCCGGCTCGTCCTCAAACGCCGGCATGCCGAGGGGCATTCCGCGGCGACCCGGCCCGGCGAGCGACGGCGCCGGGAAGGCGGGCGGCTCGGCCGGTGCCCGCGCCGGCAGCCGGGTGCTTGGTGCAGACCGATCAGCCTGAGTTTGCGCAGGAGTATGCACCGATCCGTTCTGTGCTGTCGGCCGCGCGGAGCCGCTCGCCACGGCGCTTACGGCGACATCGATCACATCGTTCTCACGGACCACAGCGCTCGCCGGCAGTGCCGGGACGAGGCGGTGGCCGGCGATCACGAGGCGGTCTACCACGAGGTCCAGCGCGTCCCCGATCTGATGTTCAAGCTCGCGGACGCTCCACGCGTCGGCGACCGCAAAGACTACCGGCTCCGGCACCGCCGCGGCAGCCGCCGCGGCGTCGGTGAGCTCAAACCGGAGGAACACACGCAGCGGGGCGTTCGGTTCCATGGCGATGGACGGTGACGCGAGACGGGCCGCCGCGTCCACCGGTCGGGCCATCGATGGCGGACTCGCCGGCACGCGTGGTGGTCCGATCGGGCACGAACAGCTGCAGACTGTCCTGATCCACGTTCAGTATAAATGCGCGGTGGGTATGATGATTGGGGGTGTGGGGTATGATGATGCGTCAGGGTGACGCAAACCGCATGTAATCAGAAGCAGAAGAGAAGGCTAAAACTAAAGTCCAAGCTGAAGCAAGAACGAGAGAGCGAGAGCGATGTTGAACAGCGATCTTGCCGGGTGGACGTGGCAGGCAGCGGCGGTAGAAGCGATGACGACGACGGAAGCATCGCAAAGGATTTGCAGCGACGCAATAGGCTGCTGATGGGGTCCTTCATCAAGCACAGGTATCGCCTGGGTGCTGGTTAACGGTGACGCTGCATCTGGATTGCGAACGGACTGACCTAACAATTCTGCTGAGCAAAACTCCGCTGCGCCTGGGGCTGCGACCCAGGTGACAGCGCCACACATTCGGCAGGGGGGTCGCACAATGCGCATCAAGCCACGCCATCACCCCGCCGTCGTCATTGTCGTCGCCACAAAGTGGGGGCGACGTGCTGGCACCCATTCCCCGTTTCACACATCACGTCGCCGCACGACTCCGTATCCGTGCTGGCGGAGGTCCCACCAGACGAAGTCCGCCCAGGGTGTCACCGATCTTGACCAACCGTTGATACTTAGTTTCGTGCATGATCCCATCTAAGCATCGTCAGCTGTTCACCACTCCGTAAGCTCTGTTTATCGCGATTGCTCGTTACCCTGCGATTCCTTCCGGCCGTCCTTAGCTGCCTGCGCCTGTTGCTTCCCGTAATTAGGCCACGTCGTGACAGGTCGTCATTGTGACCATCGCCTCACAGCACTGATCGGCCCTCGTACATGGATCGTGCTTGCGGACGTTTCATTTCCAGATTGCATTGACGACGGAAGGTCTTCACGTCACCGTCAACAGGCCACCTACGCTCGATTGATACCCTTGGCGCGTCGCTCTATCCAGCGTCGCCGTCATGTCGCACGGTGCCGATAGCCACCGCGACGCTGCTGACGGCCATAATGACGCCGCCGCTGTTGACGCCGCCGTCGCCACGCCCGTCAAGCGCTCGACACGGCCTTCTGGATGGGACGATCGCGAGGGCCACAAGAAGCGGAAACTTCGACTCGCTGCAGGTCTCTCGCCGACGGGCGCCGCCGGCTTCGCGCCCCCGCCATCTCATGCTCACAGCGCACGCGGGGGGGCTCCCATGGCCGGCCCGACCAGCGCGACGTTGGAGAGCGGGCCGCTCGCCGGGCTCGCGGGCACGCCGGAAGAATTGAGTCGACTGGCCGCGATGCGTCTGGCGGCGTCGCTGGGCCTCGCACAGCAAACCCATGCGGACGGCATCGATCCCCGCACACTCTCGGTTATGAGCCGTTTGTATGTCGGCAATCTGAGCTTTGACCTGGACGCGGCGCAGATTCGCACCGTGTTTTCGCAGTTCGGCACGGTCCGCAGCGTCAGCATGTCCACGGACGCCGCGACCGGGCGTCACAAGGGTTTCTGCTTTGTCGAGTTCGAGACCCCCGAGGCCGCCGTCATCGCGGTGGCGGAGATGAACGGCTTCGATCTCAGTGGCCGCACCCTCAAAACGGGTCGGCCGAACAGCTATAACGAAATCGATGTGGAGAAGCTTCCCAAAGCACCCGCCGAGCGCGTGTACGTGGCCAACGTTAGCGAGTTCATCAACGAAGAAAACTTGAAAACCGTCTTCGAATCCTTCGGGCCACTCAAAGGCTGTGTCCTGCTGCCCGATCACGCGACCGGCAAGCACAAGGGCAGCGGCTATGTCGAGTTCGAATCCGGCGAAGCCGCCCAGATCGCCCTTGCGACCATGCACAACTTTGTGCTCGGCGGCCTGCCGCTTAAGATTACTAAAGCCTGTGTGCCAGGACCCCTTCCCGAGGGCTCATCGAATCTCAAACCCCCCGGCGAAGCGGAGGACGGTACCGGCGCGCCGGCGTTCAAGGCGGCCGCGGTGCCTGCTGCTGTGCTGGCGACCGCCGAGAGCATCAATGCTCGCGTCATGAGCACGCGCGCTGCGGCTGGTGCCGGCGCCGCGCCTCATCCGACTGACTTCGTCACTGCCGCGGGCTCAATACCCCAAGTTGGCCGCGGCCACGGTACCGCTCAGCTCGACGGCGACATCCCGATGGTGAACGCCCGCTCGCGCTACGATCTGATGCAGAAACTCATGCATACGGAGTCGCGCGGCCCCGGCGCTGCCGACGCCGTGCCCGGTCCCGCGGCGGCGGCGGCGTCCCCGGCCGAGTCTCAAGCGCTGCGCGAGAGTTCGCAACTGGTCCTGCGCAACATGGTCTCGAGTCTTGATGAAGTGGATGACGAACTCCGCGAAGAAATGGAAGAGGAGTTTGCGCGGTATGGCCGTGTGGAAAAACTCGACATCAAGCAAGATGCTCGGGAAGTTATCGTGGTGGTGCTGTACCGCACTGCAGCGGAGGCCTCGCGCGCCATCGGCGTCTTTAACGGGCGCTTCTTTGGCGGTCGCCGGATCGCGGCCGAAAAGATGTTGACTACTTAGGAGTTCGTTGAAGATTAGTATTAATCTTCAACGAGCTCCTACGTAGTCAGTATACACGACTTTAAATATTAATACTAATAAGGTCGTGTATACTGACCCAACGCGCACACCATCCCATCGGCGGTGCCCCCCAGGGTCCCGCACCGAGGCAGCGAGCATTTTGGTTCAGTGTCGGATGACTTTGCCGACCACGGGCCGCAACCTGGTTTGCTCCGGGTTGCGGCACAGCGCCTCCGATCTGGCGGGTAAGGCCAGACAGCGTCGGATACTCAAAGCGGCATGGAGGTTGCGGTTCACAAACTTGCCGGGGTGGCTTCAAACCACAGCAAACCTCGAACCACGATCCCCTGGCGCCGGCGTTGACCGGGTTTCCGGGCCACAATTGTCTAGGCACACTCTGATCCTGCCGACCGGGTTGACCGGCGTCAACGCGGTCGAAGGAGCGCCCGCCCAAGACGCGCGAGAGATTGGCACCAGAACTTCTACCTACCTTCTACCTCAGCTGCCAGCTGGCGCACCGCTGCCGCCGCACGGCTTTCCGACGTGCTGGCGAGGCGCGCGTCGCCGGCCTCGCGAGGGGGCCCGCGCCACCCGAGACGATCATCGTCGGCGGCGATCCCGTCCGCGCGTCCAGGCGCATACATGCACATTCGTGGTTATTTATAATATTGTTCGACAATTCAGAATTCGATTTAGAATACGCCCTGTCTACGTGGGGTTTCCGTCCATTTCCAGTCGGTCAACGACAACCATTTGGAGCAGGACGAGCGTTTATTCGCTTGCCAAAATGCCAAACACGTACTTGACCTATTTCCGATGCAGATATTCAGGCCAGATAGTCATCAATCGGTCATCAACGAATCAAAGATGGTGGTGAGTTCATCATTAAAGTCGTCGCAAGTCTCGTGAGCCAGCACAGAAGCACGTCCCCACGATCCATCGCGCATCAACGGTCGATGTTTACCTCAAGGGGCCCGTCTTCGGGAAGATCGGTGACATGCACACCATTGTTGACGCGGTTGAGGCCAAAGCGTGCACGCAGCGACTCCGGTCGGAGTTCCGCCGCGACACTGGGCTCCACGGAACCCGCGAGATCACGGAGACGGATAACGACATCGGGTTTACGGCCCGTCACGGCACTAGATGGTGCAGATCAGAATATCAGAATATCAGAATATCAGAACCGCCGCCAAGGGCAACATGAAAAATAAAGAGAAAACATTACGTGAGAACCTCTTGAACAGATTGCCAAAGAGGGGACTAAATCAAGTCGCGCGGATGCTTTGTGGCCCATTCGTGGACAAGATCGCATCCGACAAACTTACCATGCGAGCATCGGGCCCGAGATAATGGCTTCAATCAACTGATCGAAATCATCGCGCACGCCCTTGTAGATTTCGAAGCATTCTAGCGCATCCTGTTTGGCCAATTTGACGACGGTGACTTGTGACACGATAAAGTCATGCTGCTCCAGCACGGCGAGGATCTCGCCGCAGACCTTGGCCTTGAATGCATGCGGCTGCACAAGCAGCAGGCTGCATTCGTGCGTATGGGATGAGATGGGATCGGGCGGGAAGCGGAGGGCCGCGGTCTTTCCGAAAAAGAAGTCGCGCCACTGTGCGCTGTCCTGCGTCGACGACGCGATCGTCAAATCCTGGCCCTGGTTAAGAGCTTGACTGATCTGCGTGAGCAGCCGACACGCATCGGTTCTTCGCACAATGATCGCCGTGCCGGGTCGGCCGCCGTCGAGATGACTAAGCATAGCATATATAGATGGAATGCAAATAGGTTCAAGGCCATGGTGAGCCCAACGAGGTCGATTCATCCTAACAATTCATGGGCAAACTGGTGGCACGCGGCGAGCCGCTCGTAGTACGCTGCAGTCACCCCCACCTTGTCACTACATCCAGCGTAAGCCTCCATGCGTCAATTGCGGCCGCACGGTAGATGTTTCACCATTCCGGCCTCCTCCCGGATCCATGGTCGTCTGAGGCCGCAGTCGTCTGACACCACGATTCTGCATGCGACTTACACTTTGAGGCCAATCGCTTGATGCGCTTCATCCGACTGGGCCATGGAGAACGTATACGACGTCATTTCTTGGATCTGCATATCAGCCGCCTCCAGCCGCTTGACCACGGCCGCCAGCGATGTTTGCGACGATGGCTGCAGGAACGCCGCGGCTTCCTCGATCTGGTTCTCCCAGAAGGCTCGCGTGGACAAGTCGGCAAAATCGACGATCCGAAGCTGGCGCGCCGCCACCGTTACGGTGCGGCCAATCCCCAGATCGCTGAGCTTCAGATCGGAACCGCTGCGCTTCAGAAAGGTCCGGTGATGCTTGCGGTCGATCATCTCCACGCTTGCGTCTCCTGTACAGAAGATCAGCGTGAAGGGACGGTATAGATCGGCGAGCACATCATGCCACTCTACAATAAAGCTCAAACACGATGGAAGTGTCGCAGTCGCCATGATGCCCAGAGCGAGGACCGCCTCAGCCAGTGAGTGAAGAAAAAAGGCACAGACAAACGGTCGCTGAGCAGGCGGAAGCGAAACAAACGAGAAAAGGAAAACAGAGCAGCAAGAGTGCAGAAAAAGTGCTGTGATCTCCGCCAACGCCAACGAACAATCCGAATCCACACGTGGCTGTCGCTCCGACAGCGTGACACCGGACCACGTCGGGCCCCTCGGCCGATGGGTTGACGATCGTGCTGCCGCGACGCCGTGGCCGCGCCAGCATTCGCCGCCGTGGCCGCGCCGGCATCCGCGCATCGGGCATGGCACATAGTCCGCGATTATGAAGAGGGCCCGGAAGCCGGAGAGGACCGGGCGATCCGCGTCCACCCACCGCGCGCGTTGTTGACGCTATGCGCTTGGATCCTAGTCGAGCCGAACCGCGCGCCATCCTCAGGAAGGCTGCTGCGCCCCATCTTAGCTCGGAGGCTGCTCGCCTCGCCCCATCCATGCAAGCCCGCTGTCGCCAGTTTGGCTGCCATCGTCGCCGGGCAGGCCCGCCGCGGGAGGGAAGGGAGCTGGCGCAGCACGCGACTTACAATAGAGTGCAATTCTGGTTGGAGTCCGGTGCGGTCTCGCGTCTCGCTGGCCGGTCCTGACCTCGTCCTGGTAGGCACGGTTTCCAGCGTCGCTCACGGCACGCCCGCCCCTCGGTGCCTGCCCCGGCGGAGTCCAACGATCCACGGGTGGCACGATGGTTCCGGCACCATCGCGGCCGGCCGCGCGTGGCTTAGTCGTCGCCGAGCGTCCGCCTAGACGATGGGGACCTTCGGAGCGTCCGTGACGCAACGCGGTGGCGGCGTTCGGCGTCCCCGGCAGCGCGCCGCAGGCAGCGGGCATGCGTCCGCCTAGTGCTGGGAAATGTCCCGGCCCTGCGGGCGCATCCACGCCCGGCTGGACGTCGCGTAGGCCGCTGGCTCCCTCCGTCCACCGTCCCAGCCCTCCAGCCGTCCCGGTTCCCCCACCCGAGCGCGGCGTGGCCCGACACCGGCCCGGCGAGCCCCTTGAATTTAAGGACGGAGGCATGCGGAGCGACGCGGCGGCGGGACGCGGCAGCGGCACTAGTCGGCAGGCCACCGAACGGCGGCGGGCCACCGAACGGCGGCGGTGGCGGCGAGCGGACTGTGCCATCGCTCGCGCGTCGCGCTCGCACTCACGCCGACTGACCCACGACGGTGCGATGCAAACGCTGAGCAAAGACAAGATGGAAAGCGGGGACGCCGACGCGGCCCGTGGCGAGGTCAGTCGAAGCGGGTCAGGCACGCTCGGGCGTGACGCGCTGGCTGTCCGCAACGATTCCCGAGCTCGCGCTCCCGGGAAACCGGACTATAAGTTCCGGACGCCGTCCCATGTGCGCTAAATGCGAGGGGTATGGGGTGCCATGTGCCATGGACGGAAATCACGGTATCAGTGTCCGGCATACAATGCTACGATCCTAGTCGGACATATGTTAGAGCTGAGAAGAGTCCTTTTTCTGGCAGATTTGTACCCTGTACCCTCGTTTTTGTTGGTCCATTATTCTTCTAGACGCGACGAAGAGTCTTCCCGTGCCTGCTCCATCCTCTCTCTCTCTTATACTTTCTTTCATTGTCACATCTCCCCATCGCCCTTCACCATGTCCTCGCCGTCATCACCGTCCTCGCCGAGCCTCGGCGCCTTCATGCGCACCTGCCTTGCGCCGCTGGCCGTGGCCGCGCTCCTTCTCGCTTCGGAGGTCAATGCCATCACGGGCCGCTGCACGTACCACGACTATGAGGCCCTGCAGAAGGAGTACACGCCTTCGGTTTTCGACAACAGCCCCGGCTGGTGCGGCTACCGCTACTCATCGATGCGCCTGACACATGTCATGGCCATGAACGGCGTCACGGGTCTTAAGTGCAACACGTGCTACGCTGTCCGCGATGCTGTTCGCGCTGACACGCCTACGCAGTACATCCTGGCCATTGACCAGAAGGGCGATCCGGGTCTCGACATCGCGCTGACCGCGTTCAAGCAGATTTTCCCCAACGAAAACCCGCTCGACCCCCAGACTTGCTCGTGGGAGGAGGTCGATGCCAGCAACTGCTTCGACATCTGCCGCGGCGCCGCTGAGGAGTGCACTCAGGGAGTGCGCAACAGCCTTCCCGCGTTCCTGCTCGGCCCCGCCGCTGGCACGGGCAATCTCCGTTACTCGAGCGGCCTGCTGGCCACGGGCACTGGCGTTTCCCCCAACACCACGGCCGCCCTGCAGGTGCCAGCCGTCAAGGTCGCTGACCCCATCACCACGGCCGTGTCGGCGACCACGGCCACGGCCACGTCGACGGCGGCCCAGCCTGCTGCCGACACCTCGGCCGCTTTGGCCCCGAGCGTGGTCGCCAGCACCAAGCAGGACGTGAATGCGCCGGGCATCCTCGTCGCCACCGATGCTTCGAACGCGTCCTCGTCGAGCGAGGGTGTCGTGGTCGCCAACAGCGGCACTTCCAACACGCAGGCCACGCAGGCCGCGCAGACTGGCGATATCCAGAGCAAGAGCGGCGCCGCGTCGCGCCCGCCGGCCGGTATGGCCGCCGCGGCCTTCGCTGTCATGGTGGCCCTGGCCATTCTGTAGATGATACCCCTGGGTGTCATAGACCTTTACTTTCTGTCTCTTTCCTCATCCATGGTTGAAGACCGGCTCGGACCGTTTTTTCTTACCCTCTCATATGCGTGATCTTTGCTCCCGTTGTCCATCCCCTCGCCCCTCTGTCTTTTTTAACGACGCTTTTGCCATCTTGCCGTTCCCGCGGTCACTCGACCACCCTCCCGCTCTCTCCTTTCCTCCCTCTCTGGCATGCCGGACATGCACCTTTTTTTTAACGCTGTCGTCTCCCTCCCTTCCCTCGCTACGATCTCGGCTCGTTGACGTCCTCCTCTACTTTTGTTGCGTTAATACCCAATACATTCATGGTGATATGTGCTGCTATGTTGGACAAGTGAGATTCGTGAAAATGCGAAGCACAAGTGGATCCGATTGACTTTTGTTAATGAGCATAGGTACTTCTCTATATATTTCCCTTGCGACGACCCAACACGAGCGCCGTGCCCTCCTTGGTGCATCCCTGGTGTCCCCCAACGAGGCAGTTCGCATTAGATTTATCGCCGGATGAGCTTGTCGGGGCTGCGGCACAACGCCTCCAGTCTAGCGGGTACGGCCAGGCAGCGTCGGATCTCATTGAGGTTGCAGTTCACAAACTTGTCGTCGGCGCCTTTATACTACAGCAAACCTCGAACCATGATCCCCTGGCGCCGGCGTTGCCCCGATTTCAGGACCATATTCGTCTGGGCGTACACCCTGGTCTCGCGGACCCGGTTGATTGCCGTCGACGCGGCCGGGGAGGCGCCCGCCCGAGACGCGCGAGAGATCGGCACGATCGTCGGGTCCCGGGGGTCCACCTTGGTCAGGATGCCATCAGTCTCGGCATGCACCTAGGTCGTCCGGAGCCCGTCAACGAGGATGGTGCCAAAGCGCTGGGCGCACGCCGTGTACGCCCGAGCCGTTGGAACGGCGATCACCCCCGCTCCCGGGGGCTAACTTGGATGAGACTGATGACATCCTGACCAAGGTGAAGACCCGGGACCCGACGCAGGTGCTGATAGCTCGCGCGTCCCGGGCGGGCGTTCCCCAAACTGCGGCCGTGAACCCGGTCGGCAGGAGTGGGGCGAGCGCTCGCTCGACGGCGCCGGCGCGGGTCAACCCGCCCCGCCGTGCTCGCGCGGGTGCTTCCGCGGCCGAGCCGACGCTGGCCACCCCGACCCGCAAGACCCGGGTGTATGCCCAGACACATGTGGTCCTGAAACCCGGTCAACGCCGGCGCCAGGGAACCCTGGTCTGAGGGTTGCTGTGGTATAAAGTTTACCAACGGCAATGAATCCACTCACAGCAAGTTTGTGAACCGCGACCTCCATGCCGCGTTGAACATCCGACGCTGCCTGGCCTTACCGGACAGACCGATACCGCTGTGCCGCAACCCGGAGCCAACCAGGTGGCAGCCCGTGGTCGGCAAAGTCATCCGACACTGAACAAAATGGTCGCCGCCTCGGTGGGGGAGGGCCCCCAGGAGGCACCACCGAAGATTGGTGTGCGTGTTAGGTGCCAGGATGGGCCTATACATACGACCGTGTTAAACAAAATATATTTATCAAGCAAAAAACTGGGTCAAATAGGACTCAGCAACGATACGAGCGCGCGCGTTAAGACTCAGCTTCATCTCGCTGATCTCCTTGTCGACTTCTTCCATGAATTGAATGATGAAATCCACCAGTTTGTGCTTGTACATTTGCTCGGTGTGAAAGTTGGTGATCAAGAAGCTGAGATCGTAGCCCGCGACGGGTTTTCGGCGCAGCACGACGAAGCTCTCTGCGCGCATCATGAGGAACCGGGTGAACTTGTGCGCGAGCACGCGCTCGATCTCGTCGGCCTGCTTGATTTTGATGCTGATTCGCAGCGAGTTCACCGACGGCTCGATCAACACTTGTTCGTTCTCGTTTCGTGACACGACCACGGGCGTCAGCAACACCTCTTTCGAAAACCTATTAATCAAAAAAGCAGACCGATCGGGATACGCCACAAAAAGCCAATCACATCAAAGGGTCAGGATACAGCCGAACAAGCAGAAATAGTGACCAACAGGGATTCTCAACGACCTGCGTGGATCAGCGAGATGGATAGGCTTACCGAGCTTCCACTTCGGGCTTGTTGTGCCGCTCAACGACTTGGGAACTAAAGTTTTCCAAGCACATCGCGGCCGTTAGTGTGCCGCGAACGGCATTAAGATAAGGACGGAGCGTGTTCGACTAGAGCATGCACCGGAAAATAAACGTAAAACATAGTTGATGAGTTTCGGCATATTGCCTATCCCCAATGGATCGGGTGGCAGTTAGCATCTTCGTGCCTGGAAGCGCGTCCTGGATCAATCATTTAGAGCGCGTCACGTCGTGTGCTGGAGTCCAGCGTCGATAGCAGTATTATCAGCCATGATGAAATCGCCTTCAGGCCGATCTGATCGTTTGTGAGGGCGCGTAGGACGCCGCCTGCCGATTGCCGCACCTAGCCAGAAGCGGCGGTCGATACCCTTGAAAAAGCTGCGCAGCACGACGGATCGAATCGAGATATCGCAGGATGCAACCGGGCGGCCCCGATGGCCCATCGCACAGCCGCTGTTCTGTAACGAACGGGCCCTTGTGGACGAGGACGAGTGACGGAAAGCGTAACTCACCATGGTGGCGTAGCAAGCACGGGGGGCGTCAGGGGAGAAGGGTCGAATCACACGGCTAGCCGTGATCGCGTCCGTGTCGTAATCAGGATCGTCAGTTCAAGAAGCACAAGACAGCCGGACGATGAGATCGGACGCGTGCTGACGAGATGTGGTGCTGAGAAGCGTCGGCGAAATCGATCCGTGTATGCGTGTAACATCGGCCCTCCGCTGCGGCAGAGGCGCGACCAGCGATGCGCTTTCAATGGGTGCCGAGAGATGCCGATCGGTGCGGCGGGCCGGCCAGAAACGGAACTACCGCGATCGCTCACTCGCCCCGGGTGGCCTTGGATGGCAGCGAATGGGGCAGAGAGAGCCCCGTCTCCTGCGGCGCGGCCACGCGACCCTGGGGTTCGTGACACCGCGAAAATGCGGGTGGCGAGTCAGAGCAAGCCGGAGCTCATGGGCATCGAACGACGACGAGGCTTGGTTTCGGCTCGCGATGGCGAGTCGCCGGGTGGGCGCTGACTGGACGCCACGGGCGCACCGACATCGGTGACGACAGCGACGACGATGCCGGTGCTCCGGTCTGAGTTCGGTGCAGCGTAGTATACGAAGAACCACCCGATGCCCTACCGTGAGGTCTTGCGGCCCGCACGTGTGCATTTTTTTTCTAGATGCCCGTCGGGATTCGACCCGACTGCCGCTCCAGTTCGATGTTTGATCACTGACGATCTGACGGCGACGATCTGTCTTCAAGCTTGTCCCGTTGTATCGCCGCCGACCATCGCCGCCGATCATTGCTACCGACTGAACCAACGCTGCCACGAAATTCCAATCTCCATCGTTCTCTCCCACGATGACCCACAAGAACAAGAACAGTGCGGAGATGGATGAGGCGCAGGTCCTCAAAAAGCTCTCGAAGGAGTTCGGCGTGGCGCCGCGGAAGACCAACGCCCGGAAACTCTATTCGTCAGTGCTGTTCCCCGCGCTATCGAAAGAGATCCAGGCGCACCCCGAGACGGCGGCTGGCCTGCGCGCGCTATTTGTCGTCTCGGTGCTGCACAAGGGCGTCGAGAAGGGCGACTGGTATTTGCACTTCCCCGGCTCCGCCAATCGGAGCCCGACGATCTCCCAGAACCGACCGACCATCGCGACCCGCGAGCAGGCTAATGTACCCCTCATCTGGATTCAACTCGAAGACGCCGATATCCTCGCGTTTATCTCTGGCGGCCTACCGCCCGTCAAGGCGATCACGACCAAGCGGGTCAGGGTTGTAGGCGATCTCAGTCTCGCGCAAGAGCTCGGCGAGATTCTCAACAAGGCCGGCGGGCTCGAGAAAGGCATTGCCGCGCTGCGAAAAGAGGGGCTTCTCCGCGACGCCAGTGCGCGTGCATCAAAACTCTAGTTACATTCGATCCTACTTAAAAAAAAACCTCATTCTTTTTTTCCTGTCTGCACGCGCGCCACTGAATTTTGCAGCGCACTTGATCAGCAACCTTGATTGCCTAGGTTGACGACCTATGAGGATACAAGATGAGACGGCCCAGCACGAATAGCAAACCCCCTGGTGAACTCTAGTCTACAGGCCCCCCCACGGAGGCCGACATTTCGCTCGTTAGTATGTGTGAGCGATGGTCTCGCCCGTTAAAAGCATCGTCTTCAAACTCGACCTCGCCCCCAGCTCAGCCAGCCCGACGGACGTCGCCAGCGCAGCGTCGGATGCTCAGGGTCGTGTTTGGATCACGGTTCACCTACTTTCTGTCACTGGCCGAATCACATCCTGTCAAGCCTCGGGCCCCTGCCCTCACGCGTGCCAAGTGTTTGAGTCAGCAGTAGACCGATGCTGGACGATCTTGCAGCAGCAACGTCTCCATGCTGATACTCGTCAGGACGGGGTTCATCTAACAAACAAATGTGCGCCGATCGATGGGATGCATTGTTACGCTATAGATCGGATCAATAAGCCATGTGATAAAAACGATTTCACAGTTCACCGGGCACGACCGTGACGCTTGACTCTGACGCTGTGACCCCGACGGTGTGGCGGAGGATCGACGCAGCTGGGGCCAGCCATCCTGATTTGCTTGTCCCTCTCACCCCCGATGCCTGGTTGAGAAGCCTGGTCCCGCCGGAGGGTGCACAAGCCCAATGGGCGGGGATTGATGGAAGAAAGCACGACTCGTGCCACAATGAAGGCGCCTAAACCGAGTCCTGGCGCACATCACTTCTCACGTTGGCTGGTCCCAGGGGTCTTTCTTTACCGAACACGGACGTATCGCTCAGACGGTGGATCACTATCATCATTCGCTACACCGCCGGTTCGGCCCCCCAACGTACGCTCTCCTTACTGCACCCTTTCCTTTTGATTCCACACAGAATTCACAGCTCCGAGTGCCCTATTAGCCCGAAATAGCGTGATCCACGCTTCTCGGACTTCTCCTTTTAATCCGCCCTTTTCTTTTTATTCTGATCAACCATGTCTGCTGTGCGCGGCAAGAAGTTCAACAAGGTGAAGCGCGGCGGCGCTCGCCGCTTCACGCCGGAACACGAGCTGGTAAGCTGCCTAGACCCGAGCGGAGTTTTGTCTCGAATGTCAGCTCTGGATGTCGCAAAGTCGCCGCGGTGAGCACGGCTCGGTGGCGCAGTTGGGTCGGATCCATAAGGAGCCATCCTGTGCATCTCGCCCGACAGACGATCCTGCCTGATAGGCGCGCCGATGGGCTCTGAACCGCCGGATCAGGGTTTAGCGATGGGACCTCACCTCGCTCCGCTCTGTTCTTCTCTTCCACCATGCCGGGCCTCTCCCGGGACGTTGATGCGTACCGTCGCGTCACGCTGATGCCGTAGACTCGTCCGGCTGACTCGTCGTCATCATCGGAGGCGTCGTCCGGCAGTGAGAGCGACGGTGATCTCGAGAGCCCCTACGGCCCCGTATCTCGCAAGCCGCAGCCGGCGGCCGAAGCACCGGTGGCCGAAGCACCGGCGGCCGTGACCGTGACGGAGACGGCGGCGGCGGCGCCCACCGCTGCGCAGGCCGCCTCGTTCGCGGGCAACCGCGGTCGCTCGCGCCCCCAGACCGGGGCGCGCAACGTCCCTGCTAACCGCGCCGACGATGAGGACGATCTCGCGGCGATGACGCGCCGCCAGCCGGGTGAGCTGTCGAAGCGCGAGCGCGCGGCCGTCGAGCAAGCGCGCGCCAAGGAGCGGTTCTGGAAGGCGCAAGCCGAGGGCAAGACCGAGCAAGCGCGCGCGGATTTGGCGCGGCTGGCGATCATCCGCAAGCAGCGCGAGGAGTCGAGTGCACAGCGCGCGCGCGAGGCGGCGGCGAGTACGACAACAAGCCGTAAGGCGGATAGCCTGGCCGCCAACAAGGCGCTGGGCAAGAAGCCGTAGAACGCGCGAAGATAAATACCATCGGGCAAGAGACAACTTGCTTGTAAAATAATGAAATACCGGGTGAGCGTGACAATGCAGGGATGACATGGATGGCCGGGTATGGCTGGGTGAGACCAACGAGAAAGAACTGATGGCACGCGGGCGCGCGGTGGTCATTGTCATGGCCCGCGTCGTAACGACGATCTCCCCCGTCAGAAAGAGGTAGCCTCCCAACGTAGTCCCCAACCCTATTCACGCGAGGTTATTGACGGCGTGATTCGTTAAGACATAGCTACAGGGAGAGAAGGTTCAGTGCAGGTTGCGTTCAATGTACGACTGAAGGAAGCCTTCGCGCGTGGCCGGGTACTGCTTGAACTCGTAGTCCGCCTTGTCCTTCGTCGGGAACGCACAGCCCTGCACAAAGACCTTGCGGGCCTGGCGCTTGGCGAGAACAATGTCCCGCCAGCGCAGTTCTTCGTCCGGCACCGACGTCCATTTGTTGTAGAAGGCACGGGCCGCATCAACGTCGGCCGTGCTTTTATGGATCTGAAGCTCGCGCAGGAACGCAGCGTTCTGGGCATGTCCTTTAGTCAGAATGAGATCTTCATTCAGATCGATCAGCAATCCTTCTTCCGGATGTTCCACAATCTTGACGAGGCCGCACTCGCGCATGTTCTTGAGGAGCGCGTAGCGGCCCTGCATATGAGCCTGACCGTGCGTGCACGTCGTGGGCGAGTAGTACTCGAGCGCCAACAGACCCGCACGCGCCATGTTCATCCACAGCGCCCAGATGAGGTCGCGCTGGTCCTGTTCCTGAGTAAAGTGAAAGATCTGGAGCACTGCCGGCTCGACCGATAGGTGCAGGCCGACACTTTCGGCGCGACACTCTTCGTAGGTGGACGCCAGGGCGCCAAAGACGCTGCCCCACGATTGACCTGGCTTGTACCACGACGTGATAGGCTTGCCCGTCAGCGGGTGGATGAGGTCGCGTGAGAAGTTGCAGGTGCCGTCCGCCTCTTCCGTAAAAAGCTTGGCCGAGCCGTGGCCGAGCAGCTCATGGAGACCGACCTGGACATCAAAGGCCGGGCCGCGCCACTGATCGAAACGCGCGCGCTGCTCGACCGGAACAAACGTGATAACTTCGTTTGCGGTCTTGGCGCTCATGACGTTGGCCAGAGAGACATTCTTGAATCCGAACTTCTCGCGGATCCAGTCCGGGTTGGGGATGTTGATCCCCGCCGGCGGGTTGCCGCTCGTGCAGAAGGTGACGACCTCGAGAGACGTAAAGTCGGGTTTATTGAACTTGGCCTTCTCGAAATCGGGGCCCCACGGCAGCTTCACAAGGAACTCCGGCGCACGGTCCACGAGAGCCTGAAAGCGCTGCGTGAGTTCCTTGTTGACCACCGCGACAAAGCCCTCCCAGTCGCCACGGACGCCCAACGGATCGCTGTAGGTCTCGATCCAACCGATATTGGATTCAACGGCGGGGCCCTTGTCCTTGATCCACTCGATCTGGCTTGCATCGTAAGCATGGCCGTCACCGGTCGTGAAGTGCTCGACCATCTTGTCCAGCATCGCTTTCTGGTGCGCGTTTGCAGCGTGCTTGGCGGCTTCGCCGAGGTGGTAGGCAACCTGCTTCAGCGCATCGGCATGCTCGCCAAACACGAGCTCGACCTTGAGCCCGGCCGTGTTCTCGAGCTCGCGGGTTCCCTGCTTAACGGAACCGCACATCACCTGGAAGTGCTTATCGTCGATCTTCCTGACGCGGGTGTTGAGGGCCTGGAAGTTGTGTGCCTCGAGGACCTTCTGGATGGCCGTCAGCTCCTCATGCGAGGGCTTGCCTTCGTAGAAGCCCGAAACATGGCCCTTGTCTGTGAAGCCAAGATGAAGGGCGCCGCCCTCGCTCTCGTAGACCTGGTCGAGCCACTGATCGGCCCACGCGGCGTTGGCGGGATCCACGGCAATGATTGCGTCGCGGAAGCGGTTCTGGCTCAGACGAGGCAAGATCTTAGTATCACCGAAGCTGCGGAAGTTGCCGCGGTTGTAGATGATGGCCACCGCGTAGTCCATCCAGTCGCAGAACTCATCGGCGTTAAGGCCCGTCTTGACACGGAGCGCCTCGAGGTCCGTCAGTGCGCCGGTGTCGGCATCGCGGAACAGCTTCACCTCAAAAAGCTCACACAGTGCCAAGGAGACAGGGCTGCGCGCTTTGCCAAGGATCGACCAGCCAGCCCACGCCGCCTGCTGAATGTGGTATGTGTAGTGCTTCTGCTCGGGCGTCAGGCCTTCGAAATGTTTCTGGACCACGAGCTGGCAGAAGGGCGGCGCGCGATCCGCATAGTACTGGTTGAGTGGATCCTTGGCCGCTTCCGAGCCGGCCTTGACGGAAGTAGCCATCGAACGTTGTGATAAAGGCAACAGCAGTGTGGTGCCTTGATACGGGAGGTGGATGTAGCGGGTTTTGAATAACAACGCGTGGCGCGCAGCAGTTGGAGTCGAAGAAGCAATCGCGCAGAAGAAAGGTGATTGATCAGCAAGCAGTGCCGAGGATGGCAATGTCGAGAAAGAAGCCGATCGCGCTCCGTTTGAAGATCGGATCCGTTGTCGCACTCGTAGTGCAGCAAACCGTGACGCGTAACAAGGCGTCGCCGTGGCCAACATCATCCTGGAAGGGTGGAATCGCGCCGTCGCGAGCGCGTGTTGATCTAAGCAATTGACTACCGTGTGGCGCAGCCCGTGTGCAAGGTGGCGGCGGCGACGCGTTGGAACGGCAGGCGCGTCGTCGGTGTCGCACGTTGTGGCCGTGACCGTGACCGTGACCGTGACTCTGCCACGCCTTCGCTTCGATGCGGGGGCTCGCAGGCAGGCATTGCCCAACACTGTCGAGACTGGTCGGGATTTCGGCGTCATGGGGTCTCGTCGGGTGCGGTGCGATGCCCACGCGCGGAGCCGACCCGAAGGTCATGACGTGCGGGCCGCGGTGATGGACCTGCCGCCCACCGAGCCTCATGGCGCATCATCGGTGGACGGCGGCCGATGCCTGTGGATCCTGCAGCAACCCGCAGCGCCGGCCACAGCCCCGGGCGCCGGCGCCACGCCACGCCACCGGGTGCCCGCAGGGCCTGCTCGTAACGTCGAGTCGCCTGGCACGAAATGCCGAAGTCTTTGCATAGAACTCACGGCGGCGCATGACGAAGGGCGGACAGGTCGCCGCCGGTCTCGCCCGACCACCGCCGGGGAAGGATCATCGCGGGCGCATGCTTGGAGCTTCAGCTGGATAGGGGGTCCGGCGATGAGCGACGGGTCGCGAGGCCAACAAGCATGGCGGTAGGTCGATATCGGGCCTCGTGGGCCTGAGGCCGCTCGTCCAAAACCATTGGCAGGCTTGAGAAAAACAAAAAGGCCCGTGCGTTGTCGGACTTGAGTCCAGCCGCATGGTTCGCGTGTGGTTGGCGGCCCCTTTCACACGCTGGACCCCGAGACTGCGGGTTCATGCTCGGCCCTTCTTTCATAAACATCTGACCCGCGGGTCTTCCTCGCTGCATCACCCACTCGTGTATTCCGCGTCCGAGATCGACCCAGCTGCATCGAAACAACTTCGACGAGGGTGCCTGTCTGATCGGTGCATCGTCTATCCACCCGACACAGGCCTGATCCGTTGCTAATCTCCCCTCCGTTGCCGCTGCTGCCGCTGCCTGTGAGCATCGAAGGAACGCCTCACCACGGACACCTCCGACCCCACCGAGCTCGGGATACGGCATGATACCCATCTTGCTTGTACGGCCTATCATACAATTCCTACTTTTGAGTCTTAGCAGTGCCTGTCTCACGTTGAGCGGCTTTCCAGAAGACCTTGTTTTCCGCAGCTTTACACACGATCTGCGCGCCGGATCGACGCTACCCATCACAATTGCTTGAGCCGGAAGCAATTGGAGCGCTAAACGTGGGCCCGAGTGGCCTGTAGCGCCGCGCCATACAGATACTGTCCTGCCTGGCTTGGTGCGGCTCCCATCCATTGGCACCAGCTGTCTCGATCATCGCCCTTCCCCTGAGTTAGAGCGGGAGGGGCTTACCCGTCATGATCAATCCAAATAACCTGGCATTGGTTTGGGCCAAGCTCGTCATTCGCGCGCAGGAGGCGCACACGGCGTTCCAGAACGACGGCGAGGATGCGGCATTCCTGGCCCTGGAACGGCTCGAGCATGTTATTTATGTCCTCAAAGATGTGCGTGAAAAATGTCAGACCATGACCCGGCAGCTCGAGCTGGCCGTGCATGGCGATGAGCGTCTTTCGCCGCCCAGCTCGAGAACGGCGGTGCCGCTCGCTATGGTCGATCCGGGAATGATATCAGACTCGGCATGGACCGGGCCGATGGAGCCAGAACCATATGCTGTCGCATCCCAGCAACCATCCCATCCGCCAGCATCACATGGGGTTGCCCACGGGATGGCGACGCCCCAGATGTCGGGAATCACAGAACCCGCCATGAGACCCGGTAGTCGGTCGATTTCGAAGCGGAGCGCGGTGGCCCGTGGCCGCCACGACGCCAAAAAGGAGGATGCGGACGTCGATGTGAACGCCAAGTCGGCGCGATTGCATCGACGCCTGGAGGCGAGTCATCGCGACGCGCGGCAACTGTCGATCCAAAGCTCGCCCGGGAACAGCGCATCGCACCGCAGCATCAAAAAACGTTCCTTAGACTCGATGTACGCCCTGCCTCTCGCTGGATCGGCTTCTTCTTCCGGTGTCCTCGATGCTTCGTATCATGCGAATGCTAGCCAAGGCATCATGACAGACCCAGTCATCCCGGAGCATATCTCGCCCACTCAGATGCCCCCGACCCACCTGGGAGACCTTGATTTGTCTCTGATTTCACATATGACTACCGGCGGAAAATCTACCGCGGCGCCGGGAGGCGCGTATCCCGCGGATCCCTTACAGGGCGCGGGCGCGAATGCGGGCCACCTCGTCCATGCCAGTTCCGCCGTTCGTTCAGAGAGTTCCGCCGTGACCCCCGTCTCTTTAGAAACATTTAGCAAAGTGTTACCAGCGGGGCAGCTGCCACTATTCAATCTGCTGTCGAGCACCGCAGCTTCGCCCTATCTTTCGAGTACCGCTAGTCTCGATTCGTCGGCGGCCCATCCCGTCGCGGTCCATCCTGAATGGCGGCGTCTCGGAAGTGAGATGCGGAGTAAAGTGGATGAAGTCTTTTTCGAATTTTTGGCGCGATTGTGTACGCAGCTCGATGCCCGTACAACGACCGGCGAAAGCATTCACGCGCCCCATTCAGGTCTACCCGTGCATGCATCGGTTCCTCCCGACGCATCGGGCCAGTTGCTGATTACTAAAGCCGACCATCCTCGGTGCCCGATTAACGAGTTCTGCCTATTAGTCTTCTACCCGGCGGCGTTTAGCCAAGCTTTTGGGGATGCCCTGTTGAAATACAATTTCAACGCAGAAAACGGAGTGACCACACCCCATGTGTATTGGTACCTCCATCAAGTCTTGTATATTGACCGCCGGCGCGAGCCGGACCTCTGGTGCGTGCAGGGCATGCAGACCAATGATGGTGCCTGGCGATTTCGCCAAGTTCAGAGGCGATTCATCGGGCCCCCTCCGGTTGCGATTCCCGGCCGGCGGTATGAGTGGCACCCAGTTTTTACGGACCCCCGCGTCATTCATTGCCCCGCCAAAGTCACGGCGCGCAATACCCCGGCATGGCTGAACTGGGATGAAGCCATGGGCACGCTGAGCGGACATGTCCCTGTCCATCTGAAGCCCTCCAATACGGCATCGCAGAAGCGCAGAGGCAGTCGCCACGACGAAGTCGGCAGCAAAGACGCCTCGCCATCGACGCGGCCGCCGTCATCGTCGACCGCCAGTCACGCGAATCTTGTGGTGGAACTCGAGGCAACGTATCCTCATTTCAGTCAGATGCACGTGGTCAAACAGCGAATGGTGATTTCGATCGGCTCCTTACCTGACGAGGCTTCCCTCCCACACGCGGCACCATCGTCCTCTATTTCTAATCACACTGCTTTTCCGGCCGTCACCCCTCCCCTCCCTCCGCCTCATAGTCAAAACTCAGTGTTGTTTATGCATCGTTGATTATTTGTACAAATACATCTATATAGTACGAATTAAACAATCCCGGTTTGGGTGTGCGTCTCCAAACGTCGTGTTTTTGATAAGCTGTCCAGGACACTTTCGGCTGCCCTGTTCGTCGTTCAGGCCATCGTGCCGGGCTTCGTGTCCTCACGTGGCTGCTTGATGAACCCGCCCACCAGCTTCTGCACGGATGCCAGAAACGCGGTTCACGGCAACCATCCGGTCAATGATCAGCTCTCGCGCTCAATGATGCCGGGCAGCGACTCGTACTTTCTCGGCGGCGGCGCCCAGGAGGGATCGAGCTTGGCAAGCACATAATCGAAGGAAACATTCTCGATAGCTACAAGGGTGCTCCGCGCGCCGCAGTCGTGCGTTGGTACTGAGTCGCCGATCTGACCGCCTCCAAGATCTTCTTCAGCTGCAGCGATGCCTTTGTCAAGTAAACGATATCGCTGTCCACCATTTGTCGTGCTGTCTGCATCAACTGGATCATGGATCATGGATCTTTCACACCTCATACTTCATGAGCTAGATCTAATCGTCTCCGCCTGCGTGACGCAGCTCTCAGCTTTCTTCTTTGATGCTCGCTTATCATCTGTCTGGGCGGATATATCGTCGGAAAGCTCCATGCTACCGAATTCAGGTCGGCTGAGTTCATACGACATCCTGGCCATGGTGCAAACCTTGGACCCGACGATTGTGCCGGCCTCTCGCGCGTCCCGGGGGGGCGCCCACCCGACCGCGTTGAAGGCCGTCGACCGGCTCCGGACGACTTGGGTATGCGCCAACACGAATGTGACCCTGAAACCAAGGCTATGCCGGCGCCAGGGGACCGTGGTCCGACGTTTGGTGTAGTATAAAGGCACCGACGACAAGTTTGTGAACTGCAACCTCAATGCCATCCGACACTGCCTGGCCTCAACCATCAGACGGACAGCGCTGTGTCGCAGCCACGGGCAAGCCACACTGCAGCCCGTAGTCGGCAATCTCATCCGACGATAAATCTAATGCGAACTGCCGCGTTGGGGGACACCAGGGATGCATAAGGGCATGGCGCTCGTGATAGGTCGTGTCAAAGGAGGGCCTGTATGTTCGCACACATGTCGTCATGTAGGTTCTTAGAATAAACAACATCCAACATTCAACACTCCCCTCTTAGTGATATGCCATCGCAAGCATCATGCCGAATATTGAGTTGCCTGATACCACCTGGCCTGACTGCTATGTCTGGTATGATCAGCAGTACAGCCATCGTCACCCAGCACAGCATTGCCATATCTTATGCGATCCACGCGACTACAGCGACAACGCGATAGAGCAGGGCCATTCGGTTCTTTTTTGGATCCATGGGGGAGCCTGGCGAAGTGAATCTGCCCGCGATTACGTCGCTTGGGCCCGCCGTATGGTGGCCTTAGGTTATGTCGTTGTTATCGTCGAATATCGGTTGACGCTACGGCAGGGCAATCTCACAGAAGACGAACAGGCTGGTGGGCCCGACGTTCGCCATCCTGATCACCAAAACGATGTTGAAGCAGCTTGGAAATGGGCATGTCAACATCTCGCGGATTTTCCTTGCAACGTTTCCAAGCGGTGGATTATTGGTGGCCAATCGGTTGGAGCATCGATGGCCCTTTGCCTTGCACGCGATCAACTCAATGCGCCTTCATTGGTCTCTATCACGGTTTCTGGGCTGATCTGCGTCAACGGCTGCTACGACTTTCCCGCGCTGGCGCAAGAATACCCGTCGTATCGTCAATGGATTACGGATGCACTTGGTGACGAAAGGGACGGCGATGCTTGGAAAAAAATGAGCCCTCAAAAGATTGACTTTGCCCATCAGAGGGCCGCTTGGCCACCCGTTTTGGTTCTAACCTCTCGACACGATGAGCTTTTGAGTCCTGCTGGCGCACATGCTTTTGTCACGCTTCTAACCCAATGTGGTATTTTGGTAGAATCGCATGAATCCATGCCTGGCACGCACCTAAGTATAGTAGATACGGAGATATTTTTCGAGCGGATTCGAGACTGGTCAGTGAAGCACCAGCTAATTTAATCATCATTTGCATTCAAGACTTTAACGTAATGGCATGGATTGTTGGAGCAAAGTCTCGTATTTCTAACATCCTGAAAGTTCGGGATCCACAGTCAAATTTGTAGAATGACGTGACTTGTGAGGCACCAATCATGTCAGGAACATCGGTTGCACCTTCGGCAGCGCTGACACGCAGCACCTGCTGAGTCACCATGTCGTAGGAATACATCGCCTTGAATGTGTGATTTCGTGACGACTTCAAAAGGATGATGTGGTATGCCGACGTGGACATCTGCAGATCGGCACTGACCTGATCCATCTGCGCACGATTCACGCTGCCCGCGAGACATGACCGGAGTGCGATCTGGATCAACAGTTTGTTTCCTGAGTGTTTTTTGAACGGACGCGGCAATGTTTCCGCATGGCGTAGCCGCTTTGGGACGGTACTAGCCCCGTCGCGTGACGTGCTGGACCTGCCGCTGCTGGAGCAGCGCGAACCTGCATGAAGAGCCTCTTGTATGCCTCCAGACCGAAGTAAAGATCCCTGAGGTGACCGCGTTAAGGCTGCAACAACAGGAAGCGGTGCATCAAGCAATGGCAATGACGCATGCTGCTTTCGAGACGGAAGCGCGTGCCCGGATGGCAATGGGGTATCAAACAGCGATGACGTCGATGAGAACGAAGAGGATGCGCCCGATCGCTGCATCCACAAGATTTGTCGCCGCTCGACTTCCAACGCCTTCTGACGAGCGATCTCGTCTTGCTTGATTTTTTGCCGTTCGTTCACCTTTTGTTGAAGTGTGGCTTGCCGCTTGCGAAGTTGCAGGGGAATGCGACTACGCGGTGAAGATTGTGACGGACTATGGGTGCGATTACGCTCAAGATGATCGTTTTGCGGGCATTTGCTAACAGGTGCCTCCGAAGCCAAAAACATGCTTTCAAGAAGTGCCGCTTCTTCGTGCTCGTTGGTAGGAACACTAGAATCCGCGACAAGATGACCCTTATAGCCGTGCCTTAAAGGCTTGGCGATCTCGGCCCATTCGTTCGATACGACCGATAAGGTACGCTGCGCGTTGGGAAGCGAAAAGATCTTGGCTTCCATTTCTGCTTCATCTGTGTTCGACGCTTCATTCACATCTCGTGTCGTTGGTAGATTGCTAGCGATGTTAGGACCGTCATTAAAGATATCAAAATCAGAATCGCTACTCCATTCGACCTCACATGCGTTGATAGGCGTCGCTCCTGAAGTCTGCAATGCGCTGACGTTGATCATACCATTCTGGTGAGGGTACTTCACTCCCGAGGGTTCCATCTCTTGGTATATCGAGTAATGTCGATGATGGTGAATCTGGGCTTGTGCAAGACGTCGCAATTCGGCAAGTTCTTGATCGGCCTCTGTTGGTTCAGACATCAGTCCTGAATCTGGAAGCGGACCACGAGATTCTAGCGTGCTGAGAAGTGTACGTGACCCCTTATTTCCTGTTTGACTAGTTACCACATGTTTTTGAGCGCTGTGTTGCTGTTTTTGCCAACGCTGCATATACGTCATTTTTGTATTAGCTGGCTTTTGCGGGACGGCTGGGGGTCCATCGGGAACGATGGCTGAGTAGCTATAGCTATAGCTTGGCAGCGAGGGATCCGCAGCGCTCATGGCTTTGACAGAAGTCGGCACGCGTTTCAACGATGCTGGAGAGCGAGGCGACGGGTCGCTCACTTCATTAAATTGATGGTTCAAGCTACAATCACCTGTTGATAGCACCTGATCATCATCATCGGGATACAAATCCAGACTTTCATGATAGATCAAAAGGTCCTTATTGGCCACCGATGAGTCTGGCAAGACCCATTCTTCTAAACGGGGCTTAAACACAATGGCAGGACCTTCTATATCCAATGCGTTTTTCTGATGCTGTTGCCAGCGATTGTTACCGGAAGTGTCATCATGATCGCGAGGCCGCTGCATGGGCAGAATATTCGTGACATCAGATGAGCATATGGGGTGGCGTAACAGCTCGCAATTCGATAAGATACGCGATGCATCACTTGACTTCTTTTCAGAGACCGTATCACATCTGGCGTTTACAGGGGTAACGCCCGTGACGGATGGAGGCGGTCTCATGTGTTCTAAGGTGGTGTTCATAAGCGGTTCCGTTGCCCTTTTCTGAGAAGAGGCCGGGTCGCTCTGGGAATGATCCGGAAGCAGCAACCTGCTTGGTCCAGCAGGCACAGGTTTTTCGGCAGCAAGAGCGATTGTTGTTGGTACCGCTGGCGCCTTGTGCATGTTTTTCAACTGCTCGTATACAGCAACCAGTGCTGCCATGAATAGATGCCGGAACCCGACACCATCGGTTTGATCTAACTCAGAATTTGTCCACAGTTTAGGCAGCGATGATATGTTGTATTTGGCCAGCGCTTGCTCAACGACAATCCAGCGCGATGCGTTCAAATCGCGTTCCAGCTCTTCGAGCGACAAACCAGATAGCATAGTGACAAATTGAAGCACGGCGTCTTCTAAGTCATACGGAACACTATGCGTTCGAGATGGCCACATTTGTTTGCAGAAATCAAACAACTCGCGATCAGTCACTTTGATCGATGCCGCGACAAGCGCATCTAGGACGGCAGCGTGAACATGCTCTGTGAAATGTTGTTGCGTCCAAAGCATTTCATTATATGCACTTTGCAGGCTTTGGTCAAGATCCAGAAATGACTGCGCTGTCAGAATGCTGACCAAATCTTCCCGTTGGCTACTGAACCCAGGGAACAGCACTGACGCCACTTTAACGTGCAGCTTGCCTGATGTTAGAAGCGCAATCAGCGGGCCTCGTGGAATGACTAGCCCACCCTTCGAAGCCGGGCGCTCATCAGAGCCATTGTGATCGTCATCAGCAAGGCTTTCCAAACAATGACGTAGGTCATCGTTGGGCTCCAGTTGGAGATTGAACTGAACCAACCAGCGAACAGCGGCTTTGAATGCCCCGTCGTGCACGGGATACGCTTCGCTGATTTGGCCAAGTTCGGGTCCCAGCTCGGAACGATGGCTCGCATGGTGGCAGTTGCTGGTGTTGCTTTGGGCTCTTATTCCAACAAAAAGCGGATCACCAATGGAGGTACCAGTTAATTTCAAAGCAGACTGTGTAAGCGACGAGGACGGAACAGCCGTCTGGGCAGTATTGCTCGTGTGAAAATGAACGGGATCGGCTGAAGTTTGCGAATTTGACAATACGGCATATGGTGTCATGCTGAAAACATGATACAGATTGAGTCAACTAAGATGAAGTGGAAGCGCAGGACGATGACAGTCAAGGTCTAAAAACTAAATTTCCTATCAAGGGAACGTATACGTCGGTACGCGCAAGAAAAGACACGCCGAAAGAAATGCCTACGATCAAGCCGATGAGCACCTTATCTGTTGTTAAAAAATACGCCCATAAAGAGCACTTCGAGCACTATCACCTGATCATGTTTGAACGAAGTTCTGTTTTCGCGTCGGAATCCTGGCATTGCATCTCGTTGTCGTGATCCGGCACGGACACCTTACAAACATCGAGCGCTTACGGCGCACGCCCGGTGTTCCTGTTGCTGATCGCGTGCCTACGTCCGATGCATCCACCATCCACCATAGGTGCAGCTTGTTGGCGTGTTTGGGAGGCAACTCCATCTTCCGACCAGCGGGCTTTCCGCAGCGCCCGGCGATCAAGGTCACAGAGATCACCTCATTTTCACTCTCAGCCCTAAATGAAACACCGCTGTGTTTAGCCTTTTTTAAATTGTATCTTTCTGATCCAGTAATCTGAATTGCTATCATCGGGGAGATGTATGCCCCTACCTCAGCCTGCTTCGGGGCCGGATGGTAAGGTCACAATGGTGCTGAGTCAGGTGACGAGGGGAAACGTAAACGAATCAGTTGGATTTCCCCATGTCGCACCACAGACAGTCGAAGATGATTGTCGTCGCCTGAGGGACAAACGTCATAAGTCTAGTGCACCAGAATAAAGGACGGAATAGTACGATCGTCCGTGACTGTGGTATCGATCTTGCCAGTAGGAGATAACAACCAGTAGGGGTTTTATTCTCTGGGGAGCGGAGCGGAGCGAATGCGCTGCGCCGCATTTGGATGTCACTGACATCGTCGATCCCAATCAATTAAGCGCTCGCCAGCGCTGCCGCGAGTACGCTGTAGCGTCGCGAAGCCGACCTCAGCAACTCGGATCCCGACTGCATCTGACACGTGACCTCCAGTCTCATCATGCTGGAAACCATGCTGGCAGTGACCACGAGGACGGCGCCCTCGGCCGGGCAGACCGTCCGTATCGTCGACGCGACCTCACTCGTCTCCTGGATGCAACCAGCCGCCAGCGTGTCATCCTTGCCGCACATCTGGTGTCGCGAGTAGCGGCGGTGGGGCCGTTAATGTGGCGCGGCCATTACTTTTACCGTTTTTGTCTGTCGGTCATAGTGGCCTGCTGGTGACGCGTAAACTGTACGAATCGGGCTCCTGCCCGGACTAATAGACGACAGATAATCGACGGAACACTCACCATACAAGGGTCTATCAACCACAGAGATAATTGGCCAGCCGCTGCAACAGTCAATGTGACACGCTTCAATAGAATCAGCTTAACAGCGCAAATACATTTCACCCACCAATCGACCTGAAACCAACATGGCTACCGGAACTATACCTTTAACGCTCGAGTTCAGGTATGTCCGCCGCGATGCAGTCGTAATGACACGATCTTTTTTGAAAGAGCATTACTAGTATTACTTGTTGCACTTCAGACACTGACTTAAAGTTTGAGCATTATGATTGTCTTCTATCTGATTAGCGGAGGCTTGGAGCTTCTTTTTGACAATCAAAAGTCACTTCGTATAGGCTTGCCGCTTGGCACTGAACAGACGTCTGCTACTATGAAAGAGCTGATTAGTTTCATTGTTGACGCGGGAATTCTCAAAGAAAGACCTGAACTTTTCAAGCAAAACGACACCGTGTAAGTTACCAAATCGATCATCGCTTTTCTTGGCGACTATCTTGGAGTGGATCTGGTTCTGAAAGGCGTGGTAGTGGACACTCATCGAGCTGTAATGCGTGACATATGATGCCAAACCATCAATTAGCCGTCCGGGAATTTTGGTGTTGATCAATGAAGCCGACTGGGAGTTAGAGGGCGAACTAGACTATGTTTTAAAACCCAACGATGAGATAGTGTTCATCAGTACGCTCCATGGCGGTTAGGCAGTTGATAATGGCTCTCAGCGCGAATAATCGTCAGCTACGCCAGCGATGATATTGCTCTTTAATTTCCTCTAATAACATATGATATGAAAATTTGAATTCACCTGCCAGCAAATAACCGCTGCTGTCCCCGACTATGAACTTTTTGGCGACACGTTCCCGCCAACATGTTGGGTGAAACCAAGCAGCAGCGACCGCTATGGTTCGCTGGCAGATGGCAAGTAGTTTATGATGTTTGGCAAGATTTTGACCACGACTGGTGGCGAAATTGACGATCTTGCAAATAATAAGACAACCATGATGGTACCAGCCGACCAGAATGAGGATTCAAGCAAGCACATGAATAGGGAGGAGGGGCGGTTCTCAATCGGCTTCGCTCGACTGGTGTGATCCTCTTAGAATCATCGAGGGCATCACGCCCTATGCTCGAGACCACCCCTCGTCGTCATTGTCATTCTCATCGTATCTGCCATAGGTTCGCCTTCCTTGACCTACACGGACTGCCACCAAGCCGGTATATAAATCATAAATCGTGAATGATCGCGCATTGCTTAATTGTCCAGCCGAAATGACGCTAGGATCCCTTAAACGATACTACTGGCTGTTTAAGTTTGGAAAATGAATTCGAGTGAGCACAATGTATCTTGTTGCTAGACATATATCCGATAGAGACCTTTTGTATCCGAGCGAAAGGTTCTTAGTGCAACTTCCTGAACAATAATAAGAATGCAGCAGAGGACATGGATCTTTAAAAAACGTCCGGGACAGGTAATCAGGTAATTGTAGCAAATCGGGCCGGCTATCGAATGAGGGGTCAGAGGGCTTATCCTTGACGAATGAAGATTGACTGCCCAAAGATTAGCGATTACGAAATGAATCGGCTCGCCAGCGCTGCCGCGAGTACGCTGTAGCGTCGCGAAGCCGACCTCAGCAACTCGGATCCCGACTGCATCTGACACGTGACCTCCAGTCTCATCATGCTGGAAACCATGCTGGCAGTGACCACGAGGACGGCGCCCTCGGCCGGGCAGACCGTCCGTATCGTCGACGCGACCTCACTCGTCTCCTGGATGCAACCAGCCGCCAGCGTGTCATCCTTGCCGCACATCTGGTGTCGCGAGTAGCGGCGGTGGGGCCGTTAATGTGGCGCGGCCATTACTTTTACCGTTTTTGTCTGTCGGTCATAGTGGCCTGCTGGTGACGCGTAAACTGTACGAATCGGGCTCCTGCCCGGACTAATAGACGACAGATAATCGACGGAACACTCACCATACAAGGGTCTATCAACCACAGAGATAATTAGCCAGCCGCTGCAACAGTCAATGTGTGAACACGGAATTCTACACTAGACCCTTAATATTCTTTAGCAGCCGCCTGACAAGTGTCTTTTTTTCGCCTTTAAACTTCCACAGCCCACCGATGCCAAAACGGATAGCTTCTGTTGAGGTTATACAGAAACACTGTGTGGCCCTCATGGTTCACATGAAAAGAGATCATGATGATTTGTGACCCTGCTGACGAGTCGAGCAAGACACCATGGGACCGCGGTGTAACTCGATCAGGGCATATACCGCTCAGTCAGCAGCTGGTGTCAGCGATCATCTCCCGCGTCAATCAAATCGATGCGCACGTCTTAGATGATGAGCTTGTTGGCATCATATCTGGTTCAATTCTCAAACTACTATCGTCATGGCACCCGCAGATCCGCACCCAATACTCAAATGAAATCAAAGCTGTGACCAAGGCTTTACTGATTCACACAACCTTATTTCGGACCGGTGCAACATACGGAATGAAGATTGAAAATTTGGTTTACATCCAGATGACCCGCCCTTCGGCGACCACCAGTGTGAAAAACGTGGGCGCTGAGACACCCCTGAGAAGAATTTCACCGCCGCTTAGCGGGAAAACGAAACTGATGTATTTTCTTTTTTCCGTCATATTGCCTGTTGGTTGGAATCGCACCTTATCACATTTGTCACGTGATCCCGACAACACGTCTTCATCGAGCACTCCCTCCACTCTTGACGCATCGACAAATCAGCCTCCCACCACCCGTCTGAAGGCTACTATAAGTCGCCGCATCGCCGCGTTGCGCCTTCACATGTCGAAACAAAGACTGTGGAAAGTGATGATTCTTAGTGAAAGGATGTTTAACTTGGCCGTTTTGCTCAACCGACTCATGTTTTTGAGAGATGGACGATATTACTCCGTGTTGGAGCGTTTCTTGGGAATGCGGATGGTTTATCGATCTCTGTCGGTGGAACGCTTCATCAGCTTTGAATACATGAATCGCCAACTTGTTTGGCAGACCATCACCGAATTTTTATTGGTAACATTGCCTCTGATCCGTCGGTTCAGCGTGATCCCAAAAATGTCATTTATGTGGCGGCCGCGATCTCGGCTACATTTACCAAAACACATCTGTCCGATCTGCATGGAACGTGGAGAATCAGATGTCCAGATCAAATTACCATACGCCATGGATTGTGGTCACTTCTACTGTTACTACTGCATCCAATCAAGTTTGATGCGTAATCCGAAAGCGCTCTGCATGCGTTGTGGTCAGGCTACAACTACTATAACTCCCGCGCCGTCCTTCCATAATGCAATATCAATCTCGTAGCATAGTAAGACGCATTTTCCGATATCACCGCTGGTTGCAATTGTACTATCCAATTACTGGGCAATCAACTGTACATCTCTGCACTGACTATACATCTAGTGGGAGGCATGACCAATCCATGGCTATATGTTCTCAGTGCCAGGCTTTGACTCGGTATAAATGTAAAATTTACTCCAAGTCTGCACAAAAGGCGTTGTTGCGACGAGAGGTCGCTTGAAGAGGTCACTCGAAACGCGTAGATGTAACGTGAATTCAAAGAAACACCTTTTACCCTCGCGGCACATCAGTGGGCTTGAAGAGATGGCGCAAACGGAATGAAGGATTCCAAATCCCTGATATTGTTCAGCACGACTTGGCGACGCGTCTCTTCGCCTGCAGCAAAACTCGCACCGGGAAAACGGATCAGACCAAGTACTACAGGATTTGCAAAAGACTTCGTGGAGCCGGTGGTAATCGAAGGGGTGTGATAGGGCTGCAACTTACGGCAACGCGTTGGAGCTAAGGCTACGATTTGGTCCACCTTCCGTATCTCAGACTGGATCTGAAATTTGATGCGCTGCCTCGATGTCGGCAGAATCGGTACATGACCGGCGGCATGAAGACCTCTAGACTCAGAGCTATTCGATTTCGCGCTCATTGCAGCTAGGCTAACCACTTGGGATGCTGCCAAGGTAGACTGAATGTCACGTTTCAGATCAGTGGGCTCGTCTTTGACTAAAGTCTTCTGTGCACTATGTTGAGCCGACAGCTTCAAAGAGGAAGGCACAGCCAGCGAGCGTCCAAAATGACTGAGACGAAGAGACTTAAGACGTGCATTCTCAACGCGGAGGAAATTGATCGCATGCAAAAGACTAGCGATCCTATCTCCCTGCAGTACGTGATCCGCATCAGCCTTCGCGACGATTTGAGAGGAAGGTGAAGACGTGAACCCAGCATCCACCGCCTCTTGAATGAATTTGTCTTCCTGCAGAACAGCGCTGAAGTTTTGATGACCAGCCGCCGTCATACTAGCCATCATCGTGCGATTCTGGGGAGTGAGTGTTTGATGGCCTGTGACAGTGCTCGTTATGCAGAGCGCAGCACGCTCGTGGCCATGAGCAGCATCAAGTCGGAGCACCTGGCTTTTCAGCTCATCATTTTCAGCTTCCAATTGTTGCAGATCGGTATACAGCGACGCTAAGGCATTACGGAAAACAGCCTCTTCTTTTTTGGTTCGTTCCAGCTCCTCTTTCAATGTTGCATTAAGCAGCGCATCTTTTTGGTACGCATCAAGCTTGGCTGCTAACATACTATTTTTGAGCTGCTCGCGCTGAACTTCATCGGTTTGGTTGCGCATCTGTGTCAGCAACTTGACAATATGTGCTTCTTGGCCTTTCACACGCTGATTTAAATCAAGATTGGTCGAAAATGTCTGCTGCCAATGCTTAGCAACGGTAGACCAAGCTGATTTGTCGTCGGTAAGCTTAGCAGCGATACAGTCAGTCGCACCAGGAGGCCGTTCAACGGGACTCGCATCGGCATCAGGTCGCCATGCCGGCACTGTACCGTTCATTTGTGAGAGGGTTTCAACGATCCGCATGCCCATAGAAAAGAGGGCACCCACTTCCAAGTCGGAATTTTCCGGGACCTTAGATTCTGTTTTGTCTGGATCCTCTGAAGTCTGCGGAAGGGAGCTGTAAACAATGACATGAACCAGTCGAAGAGTGCCAGCGACAAAGTGACGCATTTCCTTGCACTCCCTCACCATGTTGACAACCATGTCTTTCAGGCTGGTGACGTGACGATCTGGCACACTGGTTGCCTCCAAAGTGTTGGGAAGAAGAGTATTCAATGTACCGTCTTCATCTGGACAAATTGCGAAGTGATGAGAAAGCCGCTGAGCTGCGCGGTGGATTTCGTTGGCAAGATTATACCAACGCTGATGCTCGCGACGCGAGTCGGCGACCATATTTAGAGAGCCCATCAAGTCATGGAGATATTTCCCGGTCGTAGAGATGTAACGAGCACTCTCGGTCAGGTGCTGCCATAGCATGCGCACATTAAGCTGAGTGATGGATGCCCTGAACTCAGGATGTCCATCACCCTCATGGCACAAATCCAAGAAACTTTCTTGCCAGAACCGGGATAACTGGGTGACCAAGGATTCAATCTCCGTCGTCATGCTCACCACAGTAGCATATGACTCGGACTTGAGAGCATGGGCAAGATGGCCGAGTTTGCAAAGACAATGTTGAGAGAAAGACATTCGTTTCATCATCTGTGTAAGGCCTTTATCGTCGCAGAGTGTCATGCCACTCAAGATGCAAGTCAAGTAGCGCCCAAGAGCGTAAAGGCAATATCTGGCATGCGCAGAAGTGATACAGACTCCAGTGTTGGTTAGCAGAGAGCTATCATCGAGATGTGAAGAGAACGGCGTGCATGCCAAGGATTGGGTCGTGAACCGAATCAAATCACCACATTGAAGGCGCGCCAATTCGCAGTCAATCAGGTTGGATAGATTCTGGGCCGTTTCTTGGTGTGCCGCAGCTGGGATGAGACGTATCATTAGTTGGTTGTGCAGCTCAAGTGATCGGCAATGACTGGACGAAAGTGAAGCATCCAGCAACGAATTGCGGGACGCTTTCGCCATGGACTCAACTTCGAGTCCAGATTTAGCCACTTCGTGACGAAGTAGATCATTTTTACGCTGCATAGCAATGAGTTGCTGAACAGTTTCGCCAGCCTCACGTGAACTTGAATGATGATCCTTGGCGTGATGACGCTGGTGCAGCTGAGCTTGCTCACGATATTCAAGGAGAGTCCGCTTCAAGACACGGTTGCATTCTTGCAGCTCCTTGTACCGCCGAAGAACCATCTTCAGAAGATAGTCACGGTGAGCAAGTTCGTGATGAAGTTCTTTTTCAACGAGCGCATGACATTGAATAAGCTGTTCGCTCAGACTGCATGTCGTCAAAAGCGACTGACGCTCCTGCATCAGATAATCAATTCGCTCTCCAAGCTGCATTTGTTTGTCAGTCAAGTTGGTGATGATGCTGTCCGATGAACGTGCAGCATCAACATTTTGCATGAGCTCAGCGACTTGTGTGCGCAGCTTTTCGTTTTCCTGAACGGCATTGCTAAGCTGGGAAGATTGACTGGTGATCGAAGCTGCCATGGAAAAATTGCGAAGTCGAAGTAAGGCGACACGAAGCTGCGTATTCTGTTGCTCTAAATCATGCATTCGTCTTAACATTGTGCTCGGCTTGAGATCGTTGGAGAAGTCATTGTCACTTGATTCAAAGTAGAGCTGCTGATTTTTTTGCATAATATCACGCTGCAAAGTGATATCTGCTAGCTTGTCTCGAACTTCGATCAGCTCTTCTCGGTATGTTAACGCTCGCTCTTCGGCCACTTCTTTGTCGAGTGTCACCATTTCCAAAGCATCCATAGCTTGCTGCAGCCGATCATTGCTTCCAGCATGGCTCAGTTGGTGTTCGAGACCAGCGATCCGGCTTTGATAATCGGCAATGTCATTTTCTAAGCGACGGATAGTGGCCACCGCTTCTGCTTCTTGCAACGCATGACTGGCTTGAATCTCCGACAAAGTATTCCGCGCCGTATCACAATTTCGCTGCAAATCAGCAGTACTGCACAGTGTTTTATCAAAATTTTGCTGTAGATCGGCATTTGCGTGCTGCAGGCGCTCGAATTCTAGAGACTCCGAGATTTCGGAAGAGTCATTTCGCTGCCCCGGACGATCTCCACGTTCGTGTAGAGCACGTATAAGCTGATGGACGTCCTTCCGAAGTATTTGAAGCGCGGAGAGCTGTCGCCCACATTGCATCTGCAAATTTTCGGCACAAGTATGGAGCAGTACATGGGTTTTCCTAAGGCTAGCGCTCTCAATCTTCGTCTGAGACAAATCAGAAGGTTGGAATTCACTCGTCGACAGCTTCTCTGATGGATTCTCATTCAAGTCGAGATTTCGTATATCCCTCTCAGCCATGGGTTCAGAGAAGTCTCCCAAGTTGCTTGCACGGATAACCTCTCCGAGACTCAAAACGACAGCTTCAGCGTTAGCAGCAGCACCTAAAGCGGCTTTTAGTTTTTGATCGAGTGTGTCATGGGCCAGCTGATAGTTTGAGATTTGTTGCTGAAGAGAGACAATCTGTGCTTCATACGTCGTTTTGACGTCGTCGCGAGCTGATGCCTCTGTATTGCCTGAAGACACCTGTTCCGAATGCTCTAACGGTAGTGCAGCCGAGGTTTTGATGCTAAGTTGATCAACAACTATAGAGGAAGCATCAGCAGCCACCGTGATTTGGTTAGGATCAGTTTTTGAACGGAAGGCTGGAGGATGGGCGCCATGTACAGCTAGAACTTCATCGCCCTTTTTTCGGCTAAGGGACATCGTAGGTTCCAAGACTCGCGCGTTCAGCCCACTAGTGGCCGATGAATGGATCAACGATTGTCGACGCGTCGAGGACGTTTCAGATAGAGGGCGGTCCGGGTTCTGTTTCGAGTGAATCAATTCACTGCGAGACGCCGTCGGCGAACTTGGGCGAGATGAGATGACCGAAGTGGCCGGCGGTGAATAGTCAGGCTTACGGGGGCGAACCGAACGAGCTGACAGAATACGGCTGGTGGGCGATGTACGTGCGAGGTTCGGTCGCGCCGTTCCGTATGTACTTGACCGGCTCGAAGCGGCACTGGTGGGCCTAGCCGGGAAAATCGTGTTTCCAGGAGACGCCACGATGCCAGAAGTTGCTCGCTGCAAATAGCTTGGTGGCCTTTCAGCATTGCTGATGTTGCTGGATCGCCGCTCGATGCGCTGCTGTTCTTCATTGAAGGCATGCACTAACTGAGGATCGACGCGCAGATCTTCCGGAAAACTGATGATCTTTTGGATCGTGTTGAGACGAATGAATAGCCCATGGCTCGGTCGAGCATCAAAGTACCGGAAACCTTGGACACTGCCATCGTTCTTACCACTCGCTTCATCCAGATCCAGACCAACCCAGATACCAGGCGCAAACTCTGTTTCACCAACGTAACGAACAGTGCCTTCCGATCCTCGAGCGCGGATACGGACTCCAGGCCCGATCAAATCCAAGAGGGTATTGTAATCACCCATTGTGAAGCGCAAAGTACCGGTGATAAGAGACTGAGAGGAGAGAAATACTATCCTCGGGGTTGGAGCCAGAAACAACTGGTACGAAACAACTGGACTTGTGACGGCAATTAGAAAACGCTTTGCTAACTTTCAGCTTTCATGGTCTGTGTCGCAGATCGATCTCTCCAGTGTTTATCTATCAGTGTTTATCGCGGCCGTGCCGGGGAAAAGCCGGAAGCAACTCCAGCTATATAATTTTAGCAAAGCGGAAAGGTCAAAAGGAGTCAGGAGGGAACGGCCGATCCATCTACTGCGATTTTAGCGGTTACAGTGTGAACACACGACCTGACACGTCCTCGCCCATGATTCAACATACAATAAATCAACATTCAATAAGTCAACACTCAATAAGTCAAAAGTCAAGAAAAAGTACTGGCCCAAGTAACACGCCGCAACACGCCCCGAGGACGGTGGTGAGGTGGAAGTGGCGGGGCATAGGCCTCAAATGTCTATGGAAGGACCAAAGCGTAGCAAGCCACCGAAGCGCGACATGCGGCTGATTTAAGCAAGCCGGTTCAGTCCTCAAGTGCGGAGCCGGCACAGGGATGCTGTAGTTTGCTGGGGTGTAAATCCATCAATTGCAAGTGTGTGGACCGCGACTTTAACGTCGCCTGGAACATCCAACGCTGCCTGGCCTCACCCATCAGGCCTACGACGCTTAGCCGTTTTGCCAGTTTGCATCTCCAAGTGGACGTTGTCTTTTAAATCTCTGCACCCTCTTGCCGCCGGACGACCTCGCTTATGTCAACATTAACCTCGCCGCTCCCTGCTGGGGCGGCAGACCTGACCTACGTTTCCTCTGATTGGGTGTCACAACTGGTTACACAACTCTATGCGCCCCAAGCAGGGTATGACCAGTCTATAGACCGTGATGCTTTGCAACGCCAGCTGCTCAATTGTGCTCAAACGGCGCCGAACTGGCTGGCTTTGGGTCACGAGTTACTAGACCGCTCTCAAACCCACCTTCAATTTTACGGTGCTTTTTTTTTGGAGCACGGCATCACGCATCGATGGTGCGATATTGCCCATGAAGCCATTCCGGCACTGCTGTCCCAGCTCCTGTCCGCATTTCATGATGTTAGACGATCGCAGCTTGTTTCTCGAAAGCTTGCAAAAGTTATCGCGGCCGTGTATCTTCATGCGGTTCCTGTTCCATGGTCTGATCCTGCAGCGGACATATTTGATGCTCTAAAAGCGGCTTCGTTGTCTGCCAGCTCTAAGCAACAGTCAGTCCTCCGGTGTCGCTATGCCGACTTGCTGAAAGTGATCATTGAAATGGTCTTAGATGCTGATGTTGCTCTGACCACTCGAGCGCGTTTAAAGCAATCGCTGAACGATATGAAACAGTCTATTCTAGACTTCATTGGTCAAAATTTACCAAGTCCGGATGTCGTGTTGGAAGATGGTCAGCTTCTTCTCTCCCAAGAGGTCCTGGCGCTCGCATCCACTTTGATGCAAACAAGCCTTGATCTTCCTGTTGTCAAAATCCTCTGTACAATGGTTTCTTCTGCTACGCTATCCCATTCGGAAATCCTCGTCAACGGACTTGATACAATGACTGTCATTTGCTCCGATCGTCGGTTACTACAAAGCAGTGAGCGCTCCCTCACATTCTGGCTTGAATTCGCAACGCATGCTCGACTGAAAGCGCCTGTGAGCGCGTATCTGGCAGCGCAGCAACAATCCATGCGTCTCGAACGGAATCGTGGGCCAGAAGAGCCCGAAATGGTGACCGATGACGATGAGTTATGGATGAAAGCGAAAGCAGTTGTTTCATTCTGGGTCGACTTAGGGAATGAGATTACCATCCAGCTGGCCGAGAATATGCTGAATACGTTACCACGCGATTTCATTCAGCAAATGTTGAGTGTTACCACCGCTGTGCAGCAATACACACCTGAGCGCGACCTCACTGAAATCACTTTGCCCTTTTGGTATCTGTTTGAAGAGTCCGTTCAAGAACACTTCGAAAGCGAAGCAATCGATCGTCATGTCAGTACATGGCAGTCGCTTCTGTCGCCAGATCATTGTGAACTGTTCGACCAGTTAATCACCACCTTCGTCAACAAAATTCAGTTTCCTTCGCACAGCGTGTGGGCCAGCTGGAGTCCTCAAGAAAAAGACAGCTTTGCTGGATTTCGCTTCGATGCCACCGATAATATTCTAGCTTGCTTCTATGTCATGCGTGACCAGCTGGTTATTCGCTGCGTCAACGGCTTTGAGGAAGCTTTAACATTTGCTCTCGAGCATTCAAGTCATCAGAACTCATTGATTTCGGAAGAGCCGTTTTCAGGCTGGAAGCGCATTGAAGTGTTTCTCGAAGTTTTGCGCATGTGTTCAGACGCCGTTTTGTCTCTTGACGATCTTTCCTGGCTTTCTCGACTTTTTCCGCCGCACTTTGAACAATTGCTGAATCAAACGGCACATCTTCCTGGTTGTTCGCGTCTACGAAAAAGCGTGATTGCTTTCTTACTTGCCTATGCCGAGGGATTGAAGGCGCTGTCACCTGATGCGCTGAATGGCGCGCTCCGGCTACTAATCTCCAGCTTGGGATTAGAACCTCAACTCGCTGGCAAGGCTGCAATCACGCTTGATCATTTTGCGCAGCACAATGGCCCTGCAGTTGCTCGTGTTCTTCCGGATTTGGTCACCTACTTGGGCGGGCGGTGGACGACCTTCACAGGTGCACAGCGTTCCCATTTAAATGGTGTGTTTGGAACACTCGAGGCTCAAATCTCGAATGCCGAATCAGCTCGGTACGTCGTGCCCATCTTCCAGGCTCAGGTATCGTTGCTAAAGTCTATGATTGACAACGTGGTTTTGCCAGGTCCCACTCTCATTGAGTCGCTCATCCAGAATTACGAGGGATTCAAAAGTTTTATTCGTCGATCAGCGCAAAATGCGCAAGATGAGCTCATCAGGGACGAGGACATTCCATATGCAGAATCGGATCCAAAATACACGCAGGCTATGACTGAACGAATTCAGCTCTGGCGACCATTCAACGAGCTGTTCTGGCACGCAACGCAGGCTGTTCTTCATTTGTATGCTCGTCACGAAGGATTGGTGACGACGCTTTGTCAATTTTTAGATCAGCTCACAGCAACACCACACCCTGCTTTTATGGCGCCACTCGAAGCACTGACGAGTCTCCTGACTGAACTTTACAGCTCGTTCAACCATGCTGCCCCCTTGCTCACATCCAGATTGATTCTAATTCACCATCAAACCTTAAGCCAGTACGCATCTACTGCCTCTCTTGTCCTCAGAGGTCCCTCAGAATCCGTTCCCCCGATGGAATTACTGCAGCATTTCATTCTATATTACTGTCAGGTCACAGCGGATCGTTTCACGGAGAATTATCAGCTTGAGCAGCATCCCGATGTTATCCACGCATTTTTCAACCTCTTCAATACGTGCATAGCTGACTTTCAGGACAGTCTACTCCTGGTTGATGATGATCTTTTGTACCAATTGGTATGCCGTTTGGCTCTGCAAACCATTCAATCACAAGATCGTCTGGTTACGGAAGCAGGCTTCAAGTTCCACACAATCTATTTGGATCAAATTGCATCTTTGGAAAATGTCGGTATTGAAGATCTTCAATCTCCTGTGTACAGGACCCTTCATCCCAATTTGCGATTGTCAATACGTCTTCAAGCCTATCTGGAACCTCTAGGACGCGGCGCTATTGAAGCAGCTCTGAACGGTTTGTTGGGGCAAAGCCCGCCCAGCATCAGTGGGCGATGTGCTCAACTTCTTTTCCAATTCACGGGACGTCACCCCGAACTGTCGCGCGCTGCGATTCAGGTGTTTCTAGCCAACCCAGTGATTGTCGAACGCAGTGATCCAGCGGACCGCGAGCGGTTTCTCAAAGATCTCATGACAACGCGACGGTTGACCCGATTTAAGCAGGTTGCGAGTAGCTTCGCGCTGTCTATACGAGGCTTGAGTGAAACCGCTTTTGGACATGCGCTCTCCCAACAGATGTAAGTTTGTAAACATCGTAGCTCACTTCAAACTACAGTTGGTTTGGTCGAAGTATATTAGGCAATCATATGCTAGCAATATTGCTCACTGTCGGCAAGCATGTGCATACGGGTTTTGCCGGGGATAAACATCACTACATCGTGACACTGTGATTCTGAACTGTAATAGAGGCAACGTTAAACTCACCAAGGTGCAAATCCGGGACACGATCATCCGACGCTGCCTGGCCTCAACCGTCAGACGGACAGCGCTGTGCCGCAGCTCCGGGCAAGCCACCTTGCAGCCTGTGGTCGGCAAGCTCATCCGACACTGAACCTGGGATGCACCAAGGAGCATAATAGAACCTGTATGATATGCATCTCGACAAGAGAAAAAAGGCTCACAAGGCTGGTACGCATGAATTGTTGGATTATTTAATGCGCTGATAGAGGTCCAAGGCAGCTCGGTGGCCACCATTCCACGGGATAGGGAAGGAAGAGTCAGGACACCATAAGGCGGCCTCACCACTCTCTTGTTAGTTGACAACTGGGTGATCAGCCTGCTGCCGTTCAGCACGCGCGTCGTTGTGTCCCTTCTTCATGGCGGAAATCATTCCGTCAATGTCATCCAGGGTTTTGGGTAGAATCTTAATCATCACGTTATAGAATGATAACATTGCATGTTAGTCCATGATCAAATCTTTAAGCTTGCGAACTTGAGGCCTTCAACAGCGTAGACGCCAGCTGTGCGCATCATTGACATCATTCATTTCAGACTTACATAGAGGCTGCCGTCGTCCTTCATTTCCCAACGGTCGAGATTGTAGTTGTGGCTCCAAATCACTGGACGTTTGTACAGGTACAAGCTTATACCTGGGAACAAAACATACATAGCAAACTGAGAAACGAAAGAAAATAGATGAGCTTACGGGTTCGATTGCTCATTATAGCTCGATAGATCAATGAGCGAAGTACAAAATGTACCTTCCATTTCTCGACACGTGTCAAGAACTGTTTCATCACATGATGGTAACCGATGGTCATGGTGAGACCTTCTTGACGACGGACGTGGGGCAGCGCGTAGAAAAAGGAGATACTGTTTGATAGATAGGAAAGATAGGATGGCAGTGAGGTTTTGAAGATCGAGCAGATATTGGGATGGACAGACCACACGGATGTGATCATGCGTCGACCGAGCAGGTTGGTCAGTTTACTACCGCAATGATAAATGGCCACGGTTCACACAGCGGGCTCGCACGGAAGATGAATGTGTATCGGGCAAACTAGGCTGCAAACTAGGGATAAACGAGAGAAAATCCGATTAACTATCAGTTAAAAAGAATTCGCATATGTCACGACATAAGGCTCCGTCCAGAGATCGAGATGCTCTTTCGAAATGCGACCGTAGCCAATATTTTCAGCAAATTCGGTTTCGTCGTCGTCTCGCTGTCCGATCGCCATTTTTGTGTGTGCCCCTTTTTTCTGCTTGCTTCGCCGGTGAAAACAAATCGGAGTTTCGTGGCATGCGCCAGGTGGTTCTTAGCTGCAAGCAGTGGCCGCATGTTGGGGCGTCCAGGGAAATGTGAAATAGAACGATGTTGACATATCTCGCCGACCTAACAGTACGACCGATATGACTTATATCTAACAACTCCGTCGACAAATGTCCGCTTATCTCCTTTCGACTATTAATCGTGTCATTATACTGTTCTTTTTAGCCAACTTCCACTTCAGGCTCTCGCTCTCATCTAGCTTTTCAAGATGACAGTTGACTCCATCCAAATTACTGCTGAGCAGTACGATCAGCTCGAAACCGTATTGTGCAACGTCAATAAGAAGACGCCTCTAACGGAACGTTTTCGCGCTCTGTTTTCCTTAAAATCGGTAGCAACGCCGCAAGCAATCGACATCATCGGCCGTGCTTTCGCTGACCCGTCTGCGCTTTTGAAGCACGAGCTCGCATACGTGCTAGGTCAAATCAAAAATTCATACGCCATTTCCAAACTCGTACCTGTTCTTGAAAACCGAGATGAACATCCCATGGTGCGCCATGAAGCTGCCGAAGCTTTAGGTGCTATCGGCGATCCGTCGGCGATTCCTGTTTTGCAAACCTTTTTGAAGGACGACTCCATCGAGGTTAGAGAAACGTGTGAAATCGCTTTGGACAAGCTGCGTTTTGAAAGTACTGATCAAGGCCAAAACGTTCCTCATGCCCGGTTTTCCAGCGTTGATCCTGCACCGGGGTTTGTCGACGAAGCCCTGCCGACGGTCGATGAGTTGCGTCACTTGCTTCTTGATACCCGGAAACCGCTTTTTGAACGGTATCGCGCCATGTTTAGTCTTCGTAACGGAGGCAGCGAACAATGTATCGCAGCCTTAGCTGACGGCTTGACCTACACGGAGCCGTCCGAGGGAGGCAGCGCACTTTTTCGCCATGAGATTGCTTACATTTTTGGTCAACTCCAGCATCCTGCTTCAGTACCTGCTTTGATCCGTTGCCTTGCTAATGCAAAAGAAGAAGGCATGGTCCGCCATGAAGCTGCCGAAGCCCTTGGATCTATTGCGACGCCGGAGGCTGTAAAAGCTCTTCAGTGTCATCTCAACGATCCCGAATCGGTTGTACGTGAAAGTTGTCTTGTGGGATTAGACATGTCCGAGTACGAGCAGAGCCACGAGCTGCACTATGCCAATGCGCTGTCAAAGACAACCACATCATGACTTGATTCTTATTCTTCCCATGGCTATTGGGTCTGCGGAGCCATCCATTACGTGATATAACATACGATTCATCTTCACTACTGCTCAGGTGTTTATAGGATGGTTTAAAGTGAACTGAACCGGACAAATAAGCAATTCGCGATCATCCACGATTTATGTTCTCCAGGCCGGCACAATAGCAGTCCGCGTAGCTCAGGGAAGGTGAGCCTGGGGCAGATACGACGATGACGACGACGATGACGACGACGACGATGACGACGACAAATGGTCTCGAGCATAGGGCGTGCTGCTCTCGATGATTGCAAGGCGACCACACCAGTCAAGGGGAACAAGCTGAGACATACTCTCACGTCAGCGATTGCTACGGCGCTCGCCAGGGTCGTCTGGCTTTATCGACAATGGCCATGCGTGCTGCTCATGTCTATCTGACCCCATGTTTCGAGAGAAATTTCATAGGATTTCGCCGACTGTCACCGTCGTGTATCTTGCATGTCTGACGCGTACGCTTCTTATCTCGCGTCTGTGGCACCAGCTCTCGCCAAGGCTGTGTATTCCTTTTCCTGGACCAATTAGGCAGTTTAATGTCGATTTAGCATAACAATCATATCACTTGGTCTTGTGGAGACGAATTTTGTCCTCAGGAATCCATTTGTAGTTCTCAGCGTAAGATTTCACTCGGAAGGCAACACGCTTGGGTTCCTCGACTTCCCAGTCATAGCCGTTACGCTCGGCAAACTGGATCGCTGCTTCCTTCGTAGGAAACGTCATGCGGACTGATTGAACGGGATCAGCACTGATATAGATAAATGAAGAACGGTGAGAATAAGCTCCGAAAGGCACTTTCCCTGGCGTCGTCTGTAGACAAAGTCACAAGCAATATCACTTACCTAGATGCCCAGCCCATCAAAGGGTTTTCCCAACGTTCTTCCACATCAAAATCGAGTTTCCAGTCGTGGGTTAAAGTCGTGCCGCTCGTTTGAGCAGTTTTCGAAGGCTTGTAGATTTTCACTGAGCGACGAGTGACCTCCAGGGGAACACCTGCAAGTCACAGAAACGGAGACGTCGAAGACGGCAAAAAAAAAAAAAATAATAAAAAAAATTAAATAAGGTCAGCAAGTAGTCAGCAAAACCAGTATGATCTGACTTCGTCGTAACAGTGACTAATTTAAAGCAGGGGTCGCCTCATTGTGATAACAGTGCTGATACGGACGCGGAGCTCCGTTTTCCGAGAGTTTTGCTGCCGCAAGAGCATATTTTCTGGAATCGCATCGACATGTTTAAAGCGAAATAGTACATACCACTGGTAGCGTAAGCCTCGAAGACCTGACCCCGGCCTTCAGGAGTCCTGTCGACGGCTCGGTCGCTCGACTCCGTCCTGCTCGAAGTGATAGCGCCGTTTGTTTGGAAGCGAGCCGTCAGGAAAACACGTGGCCTGAGCAAAAACTTCATTGCGGGAGCTCGAAAAACGGCCCGAGTTGGCGCAAGGGCCAATCCTTTGACGAGCAGCATCGTGGAACAGGATGAACACAAGCGAGTGGCGAGTTAGAAAAAGGTGGGTATCAAGCAGGGGCAGAAAACACCGAACTGTTCGAGGCTGACGCACGTTGTTGGGAAAGGAAGGGCGTCGTATGGGGCTCACTAACTCAGCGATATCGGTCAGATGCCAAGACAAGTGACGACATCGTTTGAAATCATCAACGCCGAAGGTATCGTGCGCGTCGTAGCAACGCCTAAAAAGAGAAGTAGGCGCATCCGTCAGCTACGCATCTTTATTGGCGTAGGCTGGTCGAGCGGTGGCATCGGGCGAGGCTTAGTCGACAACGGGGTCGTGCTGCCAGTCTTTCACTTCTTCGCGTCCCACAGCAAGCGGTTGAATTCCACGGCTTCATACGAAGGCTGGGAATCGTTGCACCATATATCCGGGAAGCTGAACAATGAATGAGCCCTCATAATGTAACTCTACTTGAGCCCGCTTCGTTTCGCCCGCTTCAACCCTGATCTCTCAAAAGCGTGCCGGCGGCAACAGAAAAATTGGCCTCAGAGCCCCGGACGGAAGAAAAATTGAGGATAAACCATGCTCGGGCAATGGGTGCTTGCTTTCGGGACACCTTCTGCCAAAACAATCCAATCAAAACTTCAGCAGTGGCGGATCTGATCGATGTCGATTCCTCTTGTGCTTTCCTGCTTGGCGCAAGTATGATTCAGCTTCACTTATCATTTGGAACCATTCCATAGCCAATACCCCGTCTATCTCTGCGCATCGAAGACCATCTATTCCTATCGGCCTCGCCGCTTCGTCTCACGACTGTTTGTATTCCGTAGAGACCCGATTTACCCAACAAAACTGATATCACTCGGAGTGCGTCTCTCACAGAGCAACTGATCTTGCGCAACATTTTCGCTCGCTTCAGACGAAACTGACAAGATGCCGAAAAAACGCGAAAAGGGATCGGCGCGGGCCAAGACGCCCGAAGAGCTTAGAGCTGAGCAAGAGTCTCTGCTAAGGCAGCTTAATCAAGATCGTGAGAAACTGCGCGAACATCATGCTCGCGAAGAGCGGTATTCCAAGTTGAACATGTTGAAAATAAATGCCGCATGGAAAGAAGTATTAAAGACCGCAAAATTTGAGAGCTTACAGCATGAGATAGTCGTAATTCGCCAGGTTTTCGAGCGCCAAGTAGATCGCAAGGATGCCTACATAAAAAGCCTGGCGAGCGATGTCAGCGAGGCAGAAGATCAGTATGCCAATGCTGTCTCATCGCATCTGTCTAATATGGAGGCATTGATTGAGGTCCAGCGATCCCGGCTAACCAATTTAGAAGCCCACTATGCCCAAGAGCACGCTTTCCTAGAAGCCGAGTTCCAAGCGGAGCGTATACAGGTCCAGGCCAACTACGCGCGTTCGAAAGCAGAGCTAATGAATATTTTAGCGCAGATCGAACACGAAGAAATGGAAGCCGATGCTGACACAACGCATGAGTTCACGAGCGGCAAAGATGACGTTAAAAACAAAGTAAGATCTCTCGGCGTTACACCATGCTCGTAATGTATGCATTTTGCCTTTTTTTCTGACCTTAGTGTTTTCTCTTTGCTTTGCTTGACCTTGGTTAAATATAGAACCTGGAGGAAAAACATGCTTTGCGTATTCAATTGGAAGGTGTAATTGAAGAGTTGTGGCGTCAGTTTCAAGCAGCACTCAACAATTATAACAGCAACACCGACGAACGACGAACTCAGTTTGAGGAATTGCGAAACAAAGACTTTAAGGACGCGAATGAAATTGAGCAGCAGATGAGACGCCTTTCCAAGCTTCAGGATCTGATAGCTCATCTTAAAAGCCGATATTCGCAACGAGCACAAGATTTTGTTCATCAAACGAACTCCCTCAGCGAAGAAAAGAGCTTGATTCAAGAGCAGTTTCAGTCCTTCAAGAAAAAGATGGCTCATTCGCGCGGTGGGGAGCGTCAGCGATTAACCGAGCTCACTGTTTTTTCGCACGAGGCAATTGAGAATTTGAATCGAAAGGTCGCTCTTGCCGAGAAAATTTTTGTTCTTGCCGAGATGAATGATAAGCTGGAAAAGGAAGAAGAACGTTTGATACTTCTACCCCTGGCTGATGACGCACCAGTCCCAGCCAAATCCATTCAGCCAGACAGCAAGAACTCACCGGATGAATTCAATCAGCGTATCCCGTATGTGACCGATGACTACCACCTGATGTCCAAATTCTACAAGCGGTACAATAAGGTTGATCTCGAACGGTTGGCTCTGACGACACAGCGTGATGCTGCTCTCGAAGACAACTTTGAGCTCAAGCGTCAGCTCCAGGCATTTCTCGAAGGGATTTCGGTCAACGAAGCTGTCATGCGCAAAGGCAATCCTCTAATGATCGTCAAGGGCAAGCACTCGCTGCCGCCGCTGATCCCTTAAGTGTGGCTTGCCGCGACTTCTTCGCCGTTGGACCATGTTGACGTGTCGTGGCGTTTCTGGCGGCTTAGCAGTCGCCATGCCTGTCAAAAGAAACCTCTTGAGCGGTTTGTCACGCTAGGCCAATCGGCAATAGCGATTCTTTATGTTAGACTTGGCGGTCGCTCTCATCTTAAATAATCTGTAATTGACCGCCAGCTCTCGGACCGCACGAGTTGGAGAGCGCTGCGGTGATAATTCAATAAAAGGAAGCTCACAAATATCACTGGGCTGCGGTCCATACACTAGGCTTTCTCTATTTTGCGCCCTCATGGCTTACAAGTGCGGCCCACCACGAAATAAAAATCTAGAACCGTCTTTCATAGACCGCATGCGCGAACCGCTGCGGATACCGACCGGTGGACATGTGTTACTGGTCTGATGATTGAACCCTACTGTTAGCGGTCTTCCGTAAAGGAACAACATGACGAATGGCGGCCAGCAGACGACGGCCAGTCTTCGCAGAGAAGTCAGATTAGGTTAACCATTTCGCTTTGCGTTTTGTTTTATAATTATATAAGTCGATTGCGTTCTACACGCAGTTAAATTCAAGCATGTCTTGGGAGTATGTTAAGTCCTGTTTGGCGACAGAATGTGGGTTTGTGATTAGACGACTTACAATCAAGATCGTTGAAGACCTCATTCCAACTCACATCCAATCAATGCGACCTTGATCATTCCTGCTTCATCTGCAATTTAGGCTACCATAACTGGCTCCTTTCACAATTCACCCCAAACCGGTAATAGCCAAAGACTATCGCCATACATTCTCGTATATCGTTCTCCTCGTACCTGAAGACTATCTCCCAACGTCTGGCGAAACCGGCTCCGTCCCATCATGTCGACACATTTGTAAGCGGCTTACCAATATATTCTTTCATACCCAGTTTAGTCTTACGCGCGCACTCACCCTTGTCTTAAACCTTGCTCTTTATGACTACCCACCTGCTCTAGATACCCAAGCCCCCCGTGGCCGGCAACGGATGGCAAAGATGCCATGCTTCAACCTGAGATGATGTCACTAGTGAATGATCCTCAGAGTAACATCGACATCAGCGAGCACATCCGATTTCTCGGAAACTTGGACGGCAAAAGTGATTCGATGTCTCTGTTGTCCTCAAAGCGCTTTCATTTCTTTGATCATGAGCTATCATCGAAGAATCTCGCTTCATCTGTTAACTCACCTCATGCCAACATCCGTACATTAGGTTCGCACGTGTCACTCACTGAGCCTAATTTTGCGGCAGCAGCAGCAGCCTATCCCACTCCTCTTGCTCTTCCGTGGGCTAGTGATACAACTGGCATCCTGTCCTTTCAACTTTGTCAGAATGACACCAGCATAGGTGCCTCTAGTCTGAGATCAGATGTTGCAAAGCAAATGCCCATGCATCATGATATCTCCACTTCGGCGATGAATCCCAAGACAAGCTTTGTAAGTGATGATACTGTGCATGCTTTTCATCACGATGCGATCTGCCACGCGATGGTTGACCAGAACCACCAACTTGGTGTGATAACTGGCGGTACTCATGATTCGTATGGACCTGTGTACCCAACAGCCAACTCTTCAATGATACATGCTTATCATCTCTCCCATGGCTTCTACGACGTGGATGGATTCAGTTTGCACCCTGCCGATTTCGATACATCCTTTTCAATGGCAATGGGGGTACCTATGAGCCATGCACCCGTAGACGCTTTTCAAATCACCCTGCCTTCTGCTGTATCCGCTGATACGAGTATCAACAACGAGCCTGGCGCACTTGCCGTCTCGATGCTGGAATTACCGGATCAGTCTGACTGGTTGAATTTGCTTTCCCCTACGTCGCAGGCCCCCAGCATTCCCGGAAAGGCACTTAAGCGAGGTGATGCATCCAAAAGGACCAAATCAAAGCGTGCGCAACGATTGTCATCTTCAACAGTGACAAAGAAAACATTTGTTGCCTCACATAAACCCGGAGAGACCCTCGGTGTTCTCGATACTCTTGAAGGAACTCAGCGATATGCTGAGATGACTGCTTTGCTTCCTGAAGGCGACTGCTTGCAAGGCGGTGGAGCTGAACTCGGCTATAAATTTGCCGATCGTAGCGGTCGCCGTGGTGACGTAGCATCGGGAAGTTCTGATTCGGCACTGCGAGACTCGTCTGGTCATTTTTCTAAGTTCGATGAGTGTGGCAACGTGGTCGCAATGCAGCTGCATGGCCAAAATTTCACCGACGGTATCAAGATTCATCAACCGGCGCTCCTTGAAACGTCTGGACAAAATAATGATTGTTCGAGCCATGACAGTTCCAATCGGCAATACTGCAATTCTTATCACACAACAACGAGCAACCGTGATGCAAATGGGATATCAGATATGACGTCCCTTTTGGAAAACAGTAATGAGCCGCTATCCGAGATATTTCAAAGCCAATCACTGACAGTTCAGCACGACGTCTCACAACCTTTTTCTCAACCTGGTGAACTGGAGTTCGATACGTCCACCATGCAGCAATGTCAAATGACCACTCCGGTGGGCGATTGCATGAAAACTGAAAACGACTTTTTGACTCATCACAAAGCTGCGTTTGGGCCTGTCACACCCCTCAGTCAAGCACGTCCCGCCGACCTTGTTTGTGTCCAAACACCTGGACCAATCAGGAACCCCAGTAGTCATTCCACTAAGAAGGCAGCTGGTGGTGCCCGGGGCGCTAGTCGTCAAGGAAGGCGACGCAAAGAAGAACGATTCGGCCCTCCATGTGAGGACACGATGATGGTGGTCGTTCCGCCTCTTCCAGCCTCCTTGACTTCTATTGCTGTTGAAGCTGCCGCAGAGGCTGCAGCTGTTGTTGCTGCTGGGGGACCGATTCCCAGCCAGGGCATGCACCAAGCGCTTCCCCGGAGCATGGTGAACACAGGTCCAAAAAAGCCTGTACGTAAGCGTGTGCGCCGTTGTCGTACATACACCTGTCCGATCGAGGGTTGTGAACGAGTCTACAAAAGCGGAGCAGGTTATCGCTATCATCTACAAAATTGGCACCCCGATCTGCATAACATGCGACCGTTCACATCCCGGAGCAAACCGTTACAGGACGTTGTATATCAGTGCCAAGCTTGTGCCAAGATGTACACAAGCAATGCCGGGTTACGGTACCATTTAACCCATACACCTTGTGGTGTTGTGGTCACCCGCGGCATCTTTGGTCTTACAACTGACTTGAGTGGCAGCAAGCCTCACAGTTTGTCTGGCAACCACAATCACAGCGAGGTCGAGTCGGTTTTCACTAGGCGTGATGACAATGGTTTAGGAGACGCTGCAACTGATGCCAATGAAGAGCAGCCCAACTTAACAGCTCTCAATTCGTCTTGCTCATCATACGCTGTTTCTCCGTGCTCCCTGATTTCTTCAGATAGCTCAACCGCGATTGATGTCGTAACGACGACACCTTCCCGGTTACGCAATCGCCAAGACGTTGATACCGACCGAAGAGAATCTCGCTTCGATGATCCGGAAAGTTGCGGGATCATGACCCCGTCCACGCTGATGCGGTCAAATTCGAACTTTTTGAGCGTCATCCATGGTCGATGATACATTTATTTTAAAAAGAACTGTAGCCCCAACCACCCCGACCCAACACGCACATCATGCCTTCCGTGGTGCCCCCCAAGGGGCCCCCGACCGAGACAGTATGCATTTTAGTTCAGTGACGGATGCGCTTGCCGACGACAGGCTGCAGTGGGGCCTGCCCCGGGATGCGACACAGCGCTGTCGGTCTGACCCGTGAGGACAGGCAGCTTCAGATGTTTGACGCGGCATCGAGATCGCGGTTCACACAAACTTGCCGTTGGTCACACCACAGCAAGCCTCGGACAGCGGCCCTCGTTGCCTGGGCTGCCCTGGTTTCAGGGCCACATTCGTCTGGACATACACCCGGGTCTTGCGGACCCGGTTGACTGGCGTCGGCGCGGTCGAGAGGGCGACCGCCCGGGCATTGCGGACCGGGTTGGCTACCGCCGGCGCGGTCGAGGGAGCGTCCGCCCGGGCTGTGCGGAGCCGGTCGACAGC